>LBNU01025123.1:176779-197465 GCA_014162995.1 Artemisia annua | reverse complement strand
TTTTTTTATTGCATGCTTATATGTGCCACTTTAGGAGACTTACATATAACCATGTGGCAATTCGTTTATCTTGGTGGGATCACAGCTATGGGTGCATTTACTGTTATAACCCTTCTGGCACCAGCTCTTTCTAGTGGAAAGTTCCGTTCTTTTCGTGCTTTTCTCTATATGGCAATGGGCCTTTTTGGAATGGGATCTTAATCTATGAAGCTACAATGGCAGTTTCATATTTGACGGGTACTATGTTTTATATTACTAGAATCCCTGAAAGATGGAAGCCTGGTTGGTTTGATCTGGCTGGTCATAGCCATCAGATCTTTCATTGTTTTGTGATCATGGGTGCATTGGCTCATTATGGTGCCGCACTAGTGTTTCTTGAGTTTCGTGGTCAAGTTGGTTGCCAGTGACGACTGATATTGTTTAGGGCCTATACGATTAATATTTTCGGTCTAAGGGTCCCATTGATATGAAAGTGTAGAATGAAAATGTAATAGTGAGTCCAAGTATGTTGTGAAATGGCTCCACTTAATTATTTTTTTTCTATATTTTGCCACAACAAATTTTTTGTTTGATTTTTACATTATAATTGTTGTATCATGAGAAGTATAAAACTCAAAGTTGTAACTAAATGAATGGATAGAATGTTAATGTATTATGCAAGTGTTGATCAGTTTATGGATTTTATATATTTATTTTCTAGGAATCCTAAAGTCATATTCATTTGTTTTGTGTGTTTTCTTTATGGTTACATACTAACATGTAGACGCATGTTCTATACAATATAAAACAAAACTAATGTATAAAAGTGCAGACATCAGAGATTTTACTAATGGTATTAGTGACGAAAAGAAATGCATATTCCAACATCCTCAACTATATATATGTCTAGAAGCAGTCATCTTTTCTACGTTTTGATGAGACTTTTATCAAAATGCAGCACCCTACGTTATGCTAGGTGAATAGCAGATGTAATAAATTGTCATTAGATGGAGTCTGTTAATTTCTTAGTGGTTGATAATAATGCAGCATTTCTGGTTTTTCATTTCTTTAGCCCCTCGCCTGTAATAAATTGTCATTATATGTAAGTCTCCTAAAGTGGCACATATAAGCATGCAATAAAAAAAATAAAAGTGTACCAAAAAGTTGTACCAATAGGTCTCCTAAAGTACAGGAGACGTAAGTCTCCTAAAGTTTTTGATTAAAATACTATTTATCTTGTTAGACTAAATTTAGGAAAAAGACAAAAATTAAAGAGTCTCCCAAAGTACAGACGAGGTCTCCTAAAAACATGACTGAAAAAGTGCATAAAGTGTCTTACACATTTCTTACAAAAACAAGTCTCCCAAAGTACAAAAGAGGGACACTTGGCAAGTTTTAAAGCTACATAACAAGTCTCCCGGGTCTCCTGGGGCATTTTGAGAAGTCAAGTTTTTTTGGTCTAGAAAGGGTATACACTTTGGGAGACTGGACTATTTTAAGAATTTGCTCTTAAAATTGATCTCCAGTTTGCAGCATCGGCTTAAAATTGATACCTCTACGCTGCCCAGGTTATCTGCAGATACGTGGTAGTTTTGCGGGTGGTTCCGAAGCAGCTAGGTTACTGGAAGCATCGATGAACGAATGGGACCACGACCATCCATAGGGGTCGGGTTCCAAAAAGGTTTGAGTTCCAGTATCATAGTTACTAAAGAATCATGTTTTATGGGCGAAGGGTGGCAAAGTGTGGTAAGGGGGTTTTGCCGTGAAGATTTAGGATTGTGAGCAGTACGAGCTGAAAGGCTCCCATACTGTTTAGAGGGCAGGGGGCATAGATGCTAAACAAACCTGACCCCTATCTATCGTCGTAGAAGTTGTTCCTAGGAAAGATTATGGTTCTCGGGTATCCAATCAATTAATCCCCCAAACCGGGGAAGCTTAAGCGGAAATGAAAGGGTAGGGTGAGGGAAAAGAAAAGGGGGGAAGCAACTCAATTTAAGGCTTCGCTCCCAGATCGCAGATCGCTTCGTGAGCTCATTTAGTAGACAACGAGTGTGCGCCCCTTTAGAGAAGAGATAGGGGCGAGCACTACACGAGCTCGTAAGTAAAGTACAGAACGAGCCTTGTCTACAAAGCAGAGCGACCTCGTCTTGCTTGCTTCTGGCGAAGCTTCTAGCACCGGATAATAGGCATGGCAGGAATACTACTTTTTAGGTCGACCACTACACTACATAGAAGCGATAGCGAAGCCAAGCCGTATAAAGGCGAGCAGCCCTTATAGCAATAACAAACGGCCTACTTATAGCCCTTCCCAATTTCCAGTAGTAAAGTTTAAGCAGGATAACCCCCTCTCTATTCTTCTCTTCATGTATGTGGGCTGCCTGCCCCGTCCCGAATAGACGAACAGGAACAAGCTGAAGAAGCGAGAGAGATTTGAGATTCCGTAAGTAAATGAGACTTTCTGTTTTGTCGAGAGGAAGGACCCAAATGCCTAAACAAGACAAGAACCAACTATATGCTTAACACAAACAGGTCCTCCCTCTAGCACACGGGGATCGGCCCTACGCACCGGGGACGAAGCGTAGAGGTCACTTTAGCTTGTTGTACCGGAGTGGTTCATCGTCAAAAGAACAACAATGGCTTGTAGCATTTCCTATTGATTTGTCTAGGGGATGGGATGTAAAAGAAGGCTTTATCGTCTAAAGGCAGGGGTGAGCTTTCTCACTATACCTCGCTCTTCTTTTATCCCGCCTGGTTTCTTATTCCTGTTCCGTAAATTTCGTACGTAGACAGTTAGTTGCTCTGACTAGTTTTTTAGTGCAAAAAAGGACCAACGACGACCCTATCCTAAAGGAGAAGAAGGAGTAGGAGCAGAGCGGAGAATCTTTTTTGATTCCAGCCGAGAAGACTAGTAAAAGGAAGGATCAAGAATGTTATATATTTCAGGAGCTAGATCAGTTGCCGATGAACAAGTCAGAATTGCCTCAACAAAAATAGATGGAATTGGGCCTAAAAAAGCCATTCTGGTTCGTTATCGATTAGGTATCAGTGGGAACATAAAGATAAAAGAATTAACTAAGTATCAGATCGACCAAATTGAACAAATGATAGGTCAAGATCATGTTGTTCATTGGGAATTGAAGAGGGGAGAACGAGCAGACATCGAACGATTAATTTCTATTTCTTGTTATCGTGGAATTCGTCATCAAGATGGATCACCCTTACGCGGTCAACGAACTCATACTAATGCTAGGACTTGTCGCAAGCAAATTAGGAAATAAAAGAAGTCTACCGAAAGCCTTGGTACTTGTCTGATCAATCACACTGATAGCTTCAATAGTTCACTGAAATTTTGATTTGGGGATTTCACCGGTTACTAATCCAGTATCGGTATAGTAGGCCTCCTTGGCCACTCCACTAGTGGCTCGGCTTCGCCCTAGAAGCTACTGCTTACGCCTCTCTAGGCTTCGCTATCGCTCATGACTGGTATATGGATCTCTCTATGTAGTGGTCGGCCTTCTAGAAGCTTCGCCAGAAGCGACTAGTCGCTTCCCGAATGCCCCTTTCCTTCGCTACTAGGAGAGTCGCTAGCTTGCTTGCATTCTAGAAACGGTAGCTTCCGCGCCCTTCCTGCCTACTGAAATAGATGTGAATGATCGTGACAGCTCTTAAAATCCTATTCAGTCTGATTAGATATGTCACTGAAAGAAAGTGATTCTGTTCCCTCTCTTTTTTTTTAGGATTCCGAGGATGGGCCGGCCCATCCTAACATCATTTATGAGGAGCCGGACGACAAAGCCTCCTCCTCAGATAAAGATGTCTCCGACGCAACTCTCCCGGCAATCAAAACTTTCTCTATTTATATTTTTGTTTTTTGGCGGGTTCGGTCAGGAGGGACAAAAGAGGGATGCTTTCTATCAGTCAAAAGCAGATACCGCCCCCCATGCTCCTACGGTCCACTTACCGAGGAATAGAAAGGAAGGACCCGGGGCCAGAGCAAGTTGGGTTGGGGTATAGAGCCGTAAGCGCGGTGGGGGGTGACAAAGGACGTGCTCGTACGGTTCATATAAGGAAATTAAAAAGTCATTGATTGTTGGGAACTTTCACTCCTCTATATTCGAAATATGCCTTTCTAGGAGCATTACGATCTGCAGCTCAAATGGTCTCTTATGAAGTCTCTATTGGTCTTATTCTTATTGTGCGCCTTGTGAGCGCGTTTGGATCCGCGAAGGAAATCGCTCGGATGTTCCCCTAACCCAACCCGGGAACGGACCGGAGGGAACCGCAGCATGGGGAATGTCCGCGTCTCGTCGCAAGGCTCATTTTTAGTTGTGGGTCATAGGGCGGGCAGCTTTTTCTGATCAAGGGCCGGGGCACAAGGGTCCTAGTACTATCCAGGTGCGAAGAAGCCCGGAGGTGACTGCAATGAGCAGAAATCTCACTCACCGGCCTAAACGACGAGCAAACACTCGAACGTGAGAGCAAGGGATCACCCAACGAATGGACGAGCTCAAAGGGGGGAGGAGAGAGGGTGGGCAAGAACCATGTTTTCAGAGAAGTGGCGGTCCGAATCTTATCTGAACTGCGAGAATAACTGACTAAGCCGTGCCATAAGGGGTCATTCTCCAAACGGGACGGGACCAAGCCTTTAGGTTGTTAAAGTAGGTTGGGTGACAGATCGGCCATAGGAGTACTCCGGGATATAAACCAGGGCAACAAAAGTGGAGCATACGGCGATGCCGCCCGTTTTCGTTTCGTGGGAGTCCCCGGCAGAGGAAAGGGCTGTAGGTGATGGCGCGTTCTGCTTCTTATCTAGAGAGGGGCGCTGAAATCCTTTCTATGGGCTCGTGCGTGGCAGCTGGTATAGATGAATAAAGGCGGACCGCTTGAACGGGACCTATTCTCTTAATATAATAGGCGGCAAAGCGGAATAGAAAAGCACGGACGAGCCACATGCAGGGAAACTTGCACGTGTGGTTCTGGCCGGGGACCCCGGTATACTGTACTAATATGTGTAGGTCCCCGTAATTCGAGTGAGATTGTCATGGCGCAAAAGCAGATATGGTCCGGTATTCCCTTGTTCCCTGTATTGGTTATGTTCTTTATTTCTTGTCTAGCAGAAACTAATCGAGCTCCGTTTGATCTCCCAGAAGCGGAAGCTGAATCAGTTGCAGGCTATAATGTAGAATATGCGCGGGATGCGATCCTTAATAGTTCACTGTTGGCGGAAGCCAATGTCCCGGGGTCCCGGGGACTCATTCTGACTGAAACAAGGGGCGGGTCTTTACCAACTTA
Source organism: Artemisia annua (assembly GCA_014162995.1). Taxonomy (NCBI): domain Eukaryota; kingdom Viridiplantae; phylum Streptophyta; class Magnoliopsida; order Asterales; family Asteraceae; genus Artemisia; species Artemisia annua. Next base: position 192,194 of record LBNU01025123.1, on the reverse strand, counting down.
AAAATCTGCTATTTTAGGGAAGCCAAAAAACGTGAGCGCCTAGCGCGAGCCTTATTGAAAAGGCCCTTTACTAAAAACATAGAAGGTAAGGCCGGCTTTCGAGCTGTAGCTTTACAACCATAGGGCTTAGATAGGCCCTTCTTATTATATTAGTAAGATAGGTTGCTTGAGCGCATTTTGACCCTTTCTATTAGTAAGGTTGTCGTATCGATCAAGGCGAAACTTTAGTTTGATTGCAGGGCGCGCGTTAGCGCTTTACTAATAAGATAGAAGGGGCTTTTCTTGTTTAGTAAAGTCTCGCTTTTTGATAGGAGTAGGTGCGGCAGGGCACTCTTCATTCGAAACTAATGAATGTCAGGTCGGGGCTTTCTGCCTTGTTATCAAAAAGGGGGTTGGGTAAAGCAAACTCCCTCCTTGGACGAGCACGGGCTTAGTCAAGTAGAACCGGGTTGCGCTGCTGGATGCTCCGATCGAAAAGAAATCAGTGGGGCCATGCCGGTACGACTGAATATGCGTTAGAAAGGTCAATCCCTCCCCTACGACAAAAAAAAAGCGGGCCGAACTTCTAACAGCCCGCCCGCTTCCATAGAACAATATCGTGGCAACGTAGACCTAAGTGAAGTGGTCATATTGGATCCTTGGGAACCATCACAAGTACGGCCGACATCTATTTATTTAAACGAGAATGCCGTGTCGTCCAGCGGAGCCTAGAAGAAGATGACTCGCGCAGACAGCTGACTCCTTTTCAATAGAAAAGAATAGCCAAACCAGCCCAGCTGGCTGGTCAATCTCAGAAAGAAGATAGGCCGGCAAACCGGAGACGTACGACCACGGTCCCGACCTTACCAGCACCGGGGGTGTACTAATCAATGAACCCCCGAAACCTACTTTCTTTTCTGACAAAATCAACCAAGCCTAACCGGTCACGACATGTTGTTGATATTGATTGAGTTGGAGGGACTTTCGATTACTTCATCCATCCATAAACCTAGACCCCGATAACCTTCGTAACCAAAGCGTCACGACAACATCCAAAGGTCACCCTTGGATTCTTAGGGGGGCAAGGAAGAGGCTGTTATGTTAGTTGTAGCGCGCCTTCCCTCTTTATAACACTTCGGAAAGATTTTGCAGTCTTTTCTTATGATGACCTGGTCGAGAGAGTACGATACATCGGTGTAAAAGATTGATCCCTTTGGATCTTGGTCCATGATGGCCTTTTGATTAATAGAACTGGAAGAGGAGGAAAAGAAATAGCTTATGATGACCATCTATTTGAGTCGATCATTTCGTAGATCTAATTCAAGTTTTTTTTGATGCAATGGAAAGGCCTTAAAATCTGAAGTTTTACGCTTAAAGGAAGAAATGTTCTTGGTGGATGCAGGACTTGCGACCGCCAGAATGAGTATGCAGGATGAGCCTAAAGGAGTTCCAATCAACCGAGCCACCAGGTTTGAGAATAAGGTGGGANAAGCTGGAAACAGGTTTTTAAATATAACATTTCACACTTAGGGTTTCATTTGGTTATCATCACCACACTCACTTATTCTCTCCTAGGGTTCCAACTCCCTCCTCTCATCTTGCAGCCGCCACCCTTTACATCTGCTGCCACCATCTCCACGCCATCACCACCACTTCCACCATCAAGACCATCATAAAACTCTCTTTATAACACCTTCGTTATCATGGATCTATGGTGAACGCGCTGTCAAACACCCCGTACGCGCCACCTCCATTCCATAATCCTTCTATTTTCGTGAACACAACGAAGGCAAGAACAGATCTAGTGTTGGTTCGAGTTGTGTTGTAGCTGCTGCCGTTTGCTTTATTTTGACCCTACTATTATGAGTAGATCAAGGGTCCGGTTGCTCGTGTATTTGTGTAGTGGTCCGAGTTGTACTCGAAAGACACCACCACCATGTTCTTCCTCCCTTCCCTTGTGTTGGTAAGCCGTGAAACCCGTTTTATCTCTTTCTCGATTTAACAACCGATTAGATATAAGAGATTATATAAGTCTTCGTGGATAATGGTTTGGTAAAAACAGTTTTTATAAGTTTTCGTGGTACTAAATATGGATTAAAAACATGTTTTACTAATCATTTCGTGTGGTAATATATGATTTAAAAGGATGTTTGTTTGTTCTTTTTACTGATTCGACTCGCTGAGTCAACTCAGTCGGTGAGTTGAGATGGACTCGTGGCTGTTTTGTACGTATTTGTTTTCGACTTGATAGTGAACCCGCATAGGGTGTTGTTTTGATTCTAGTCGTATAAAGGTGAGTTTGGTTTGCCTACTTACTTTTACTTGGTCTCGATGTGGGAGTGAATTGCTATTAAATTTCCTTGGCTCGTTTGTTTTGTGTCTCGGCTCAAAAACACCACACCGGTGTCTTGTTTGCCTCGGTTGAGTAGTGAACCCGAAAGGGGTGTTATAATTCTATATTTGTTGTGTTTCATTGTTGTGTTTGGTTTGGACTTAATAACAAATTGTGTTTGTGGTCTCGGATTTGCTAAGTGAGCGCAATAGGGTGGTTGACTACATTTTCAGAATTTAAAAGAGGAGAATATACTGAATTGGTTTACCAAAAACACATAAGTTTTAATTTGATTTCAAATGAGAATAGGGTGCGTTTGTTACCAGTAGACAGGGTGAGTTTGGTCTGTTTATTTAAAAATACGGGCTTGGAGCCCAAGTAAAATAAAGATGGTGTTAAGTTTAATTAGTGTGGTGTTACATTTCTTTAAGTTAATTCTACATTAATGTTTATGGCACTTATATATCGTGACTAACGTGTTTGGTTGATGTTGGGCATTGTACACTTTGGTATTTTTTCGGATTGCTTTGGATTGTTACGTTGGGATTTGGACAAAATAAACACCTAACGAATTTTGAATATTGGATTGTGGCTTGGATTAATTAAACAACTATTGGATGTTTATTGAATTGGACTTTGGACGTTGGACAATACGGACTTATTGGACTTGGACCGAATACAATATATTAGACTCGATACGAATTCAATATATTTGATTCGCGACGAATATACAATAAGTAAATAACGTCTAATAACCAATGAATACACATTATAGTTTTCTATTAACTTGTCGGGAAACGTTGTTCGAGAAAATTGAATTAATTAAGTCGCATAGACTTGGAAAAGTTATATAAATGGATGCGTCATGCCGAAATTTATAGACTTTTCTAAACTTACATTCTTATTTCTAAACTCACATTTTATTTCTAAATCTTTTAAGATTTCTTTTATAAAACCCGACAAAGAATTCAAATTGTATAGTTTTATTTAAATCCTTAAAACTCTTTCGTAATAGAGTTATTAACTTGTGATTTCCTTATAAAACGAGTACATTTTATATAAACCATTTGGGGTTATGGGGTAAACGCCGAAACTTATCTATTTAAATTATATGGTTAATCGTCATCATTTTCTAGATTTCTTTGATTAACTCGAGTTGTTAGTATTTCTTGATCTTGATAAGGTCGTTCCTTTTGGCATGAGTTTAGTTAGTATCTAACTACTATGTCGGTATCTTTATCATCTTGGCGTGAGTTGTATATTGACGTCTTTTCATTTTGGCGTGAGTAATATTTTGAGTCTATGTCTTCTTACCACACCACACGAAACATAAAGCTTTCTTACGAAACATTGATACTTAACTTTTTATAAGTAATGATTCGAGTAATCCACGAAAACTATGACACATCGTCTTTTATAGACTTTATTATTGTACGAACTATATTTTGAGATAATCGTATGCGTACTAGGATGTACCCTCGTGTTCGTACTACTTGGTGCCGTCGTGCCCATCTTCGGAATATTGTTGTGAATAACTCTAGATGCCAAGTTGTGTCCGTCGTGATCTATGCATTGCTGTGGCTAAGGTGAGTTCATAGCCCCCTTCTTTTAAATAAGTTTTCATAACTATTTGGGGGAGAATACATGCTCTTTACTAAATGCAATGATTGCTTACTTGAGTACGTGAATGATTTTGATTAAGTTGAATAATTGAATGATTGAATGATTGATTTATTGATTAATTGAGCGATTTATCGAAGTAATTGAATTAAGTATTTGAAGGCATTATGGNATTGAATGATTGAATGATTGATTTATTGATTAATTGAGTGATTTATCGAAGTATTTGAATTAAGTATTTGAAGGCATTATGTGCTTGCCCGTTTATATGAGAGCTTTCTAGCTCAAACTGTTTTACTTGGACCTGCTACTGTTTCGTTTTGCTATTGTGTGGACTAGTTTTAGGGTAGACGGAGGTAGTCGTTGACCTAGAGCTAGGGCATTTGACCCTAGTTTGGAATAGACGCTATCGGTACCTAGATTTGGGGCAGTCTTGGGTGTTTCCTTGCTGTAGCCTGACTAGTGACCGCTGAATTCATCTTTCCTAAGATGATAAACGATTGATTGATTGAGATTGAGATTGTGATTGTGATTGTGAGTCTACACCTACTCTAGTTACACATAGCACTAAAACTTTTCAGGTCCCAAACTGTTTTTGTAACTTAAACTCTATGGACTCACCAGCGTAAGCTGACCTTTAGCGTGTATTCTCAGGTTTAAGGCGTTAGCTCACTAATTGAAGGCGCTTGGCAAAAGGGCATGGTCATAGGCGACTCTGATGAACATTTGGGACTACTACTACAATTATTTTATGGGCCTATTTCCGCACTATCTTTATATCATGTAAACTTTATGTCTTACATGACAACTTTTATTTTATATTAATGAAATAAAAACCATTCTTTGCGCCTTGTGTTATGATACCAATTTCGTAGCACCCCAATGCTTGTATGCTTCCGCTAGACCCGAATTTTGGGGGTGTTACAGATGGTATCAGAGCCTAGGTTATAGAGAATTGGGCGTTTTAAAACCCAAACTATAACCACTTTTGTGAAAATTAAAACCTATGACCGCTACGTGCCTGCCTGCTGATCGTCGTTATCTAGCAAGCAAGCTTGTAAACCACGAGTTCGTTGTCCCAACGAAGGTTGAACTGATCGCGTCACTCAAAATCGTGAGATATGTGAGATGAATAGGTTTTAAAAGATGATTTTTGGTTTTGAATATACTACAACGACAATTAAAATGCGGTTAAAGTAAAGGAAAGCAATAAAGTGACGCAAATAAAATAAGCAAGTAAAGTTGCATGTAATAAAATGACTAAAGAAAGCGGTAAATGAAAGCGATAAGTAAATAAAGCGGTAAATGAATTTAAAAGACAATGTGTTTGCAAAGCTACGCGAGTGAGTTCATTAAGTATGAGCTAAAGATTTGTGACGAGTTATTTTCCTTTCTCGAGATTAGTTGTCAATTAATCTTTTAAAAAGAGAATAACTCTAGACAAGTGATTTAATCGTTCTAGACTTTTAATCTTCGAATAATTAAATCACAAATCTAAATAATCATAAAGATTATTAATCCCAAACCTTTAAAACTCGCACTTAACTCACAAACCCGCATCACTAAGCAAACACGTTTAATAACTACTCATGACTCATATTAAAAATGTAAGCGATAAAGAAATGAAGAGACTTGTGAACATCAAAAGTAATAAAAGTTTAAAACTATAAAAGACAAGACATAAAACTTATATAAGAAAATGACACTAAAAAGATTTTAAGAAAATTCGACAGCATAACGTTTTGATTTAAGAAAAGTAAAACCTCACTCGATAAACGATGAGGTGAAACAAAAGCCTAGCTCGGCTTTAGAAAGAAAAAGAACTTGAAAAAGAGACTTAAATGAGACTTTATAAAGTTTAGAAAACAAACTGTACCCTTAAAACTAAACACACTAATTTAAAAAATAAGATTAACTAAAGTTTAACAATTAGAGAAAAATGGCTAGCTGTTACTCATACTCGCATGATTCAACCAATTCATATTCGCTAAGTCAACCAATTCATATTCGCTAAGTCAACAATGTCATACTCACATGTTTGTAACATTGTCATACTCGCCTGTTTTAGTTCATATTCGCTAATAACATAAATATAAAATTTGATACTCGCAATTATGAAAACCTTATTCGCAAAATCTAGCCTACTCGCAAAAAAACTTATTCGCTATTCTCAGAAACTCTTACTCGCTATTTTTATTTTCTTATTCGCTATTACCTAAGGGAACACTATTCGCAAAAACCATACTAGCTAAAACTCATATTCGCTAAACCCTAAAAACCACTATTCGCAATTTATATATAAAAAACAGATTTAGTACGTAGATAAAATTAGGGCTTGTAACTTTTATAAAACTAATTTTTAATGTGTAAAAGCAATATTTAGACAAGGAAAACTTGTAAACACATGAAAATACACACGCTAAAATAACAAATAAGCCACATAAGCTCAAGTCATAATCATTAGGCACAAAAATCTCTTTTCATGCAAAGGTGGTGCAAGACTTATGTGAGCTTATTTTGGATCAAAATGAAAGTAAAGAAGCTTGAATAGGATGAAAAGCAATAAGAAAAAGATTGAAATAAGCAAAGAAAATAAGCAAGTAAAAAGATTAAAACTTGAATTCAAAAGCTTGCATTAAAGAAAGATTACAACTAAGACAAGAAAAGAAAACTACACTACTCCTAAGAGAACCAACTCTCTAAAATCTAACCTCCTAAACTAGCCTAAAAACTAACCAACCTTCTAAATGAGGTGGTCATCTTAATTTATAGGCCAAGAGCTTGTGATAGTTTTGACAATATTGCACTTAAGCCCTTGAGCCTTTACAATTCATGAAATTACACTAAAACTTCATTACATCATTAATAAACGTCTAAACTATTAAATGTAACTCTTGTAACTTCGAGGATTTGAGTTGACTTGTATTCCAAAAGTCTTCAAAGACGTAAAACGTTCACTTGCTCAGTTTTGGAAAGCTTCTTATCATGACTATCTTTCAACTTTGATTAAGCGTTTCTTCCATCTTTTTGAGCTTTTAAGAAATAACTTTGTCGACTTGGGCTCTCTCTTTGAGTAGATTTTATCATTGACTCAGCTTTGTGACACTTTTCCACATCTCGTGCTCTTTTTGGGTTTTTAGGTTGCTTTTCATGATGTTTCAGCAATATCCATACCTGCACAGTCATAAACACAAAAACACTATATCTTTGGCGTTTCGCGTTAGTTTTTGGTCTATTCTACACTTAAACTAAGGTGAAAGATATGTGTAATTTAGCACATATCAAAATCCCCCAGACTAAGGTATTGCGTGTCCTCACGCAATGTAATCACGTCACGCCTTAAAGATAAATAATTTCTTACCTCTTTTTACTAACTTTGAAAAGTAGCAAAACGTTCAAGAGAAATACGAAATCATTTATTCCCTAAAACGCCCCGGGTTTCCGTTTTATGACTAAGTACATCATATATTAAACTACTTTTAGCTTATGACGGTGTGCTTGACTTTCATTATTTTCCAATAACGATTAAGGGTCATAGAGCAAGAACACGATTCATAGAAAAGTGACCGATTGGATAAAATTCATCGTCCCTGATTTTTCACAAGCTCCCAAACTAAGCGTAAAAACGGATCATTGTTTAATTACAAATTAGATGCCAACGCTACTCATGGAAGTTACTCGTGTACCGTTTGCTCCCATTTTCCTATTTTTGTATCTCATTATTTTATTTTTGTGAGAGAAATGAATTTCTTCATAAGCATCTCGTTTTCATAATTTTTAGTCCGATAAAGATACCAAATTCAAACGCTAAGTAGTTATCGATCTTTCCTTAAGAAGGTTTGCAAGAGAGATGTGGTCCACATCAAGGATATTGGATNACGAGCACGAGAGTCATCATGAATTGGAGAAATCCTGCACAAACATAAACAACCAAGCAAACACAAGATTGGAAGAGGTCGCCCTCCTCGCGTTACTTATTAGAAAATAAATTAAAAAGGATAAGCATGGGGTGCCTCCCACGAAGCGCTTGTTTAGTAACGAGTCGTATAGCTTAGACTCGCCCCGAATTTAGTCGTCCATGGGGGAGCAAATTAAACACACGGCTTGAAAAGCAACGATGCCGGGATCAAAAACAACATCCTCACTCGCGGAGGAATGACGGATGGGAGAAACAGCAACATATGTGAAGAATGGAAGAAAGATATTTATCACAATTAAGATCAATTCTTCATTTTCAAAAACCTTGGGTGGGAGGGCTGGAAAAATTTTGTCAAAAAGTAAGCCTCCCCCCAGACTAACGTCTTGCTCAAGATCAAATTGAAACGATTCATATTCGGGAGGAGAGGAAAAAGCAAGAGAAGTGGTACTGCCACGACTCGTCTCCTCCGAATCAAAGGAAAAAGCTTCATAGACTGGAATAGAAAGATCAGGATGAGAAATGGGATTGCCACTTAATGCCTCAATCTTAGCAATGAGAAGATATACTTTCGCCAGTTTTTCACGAAGAGCTTCATCTTGGATTTCATTGTCGCCATCTTCATCATTCTCCTCTTCTAAGCTGACGAGCTCAGAAGGTAGGTCGTCGACATAATCGATGTCTTCAAAAGGTAAAGAATCATAGTCATTGTCGGACTCGGAGAACACTTCAACACGATCACAAGATTTTTCAAACGAATCCTTGAGCTCGGGCTCCAAAGGATCGGACGGCTTAGAAATATCAAAAACAAGTGACGAAGAACATTTTGGCGAATCCGGAGGTGGGACAAGTGGTGTGCTCTGAGAGCTAGCAGTTTTCACCGCTTCCGTTGAAGTCTCTGGTTCTAGTTCTTGTGAAGAGTCGGGAGTATCAAGAACAAAGTCACGATCACCGTTAGAAATTTCCACGGACTCTCTTGGGATTGGGATAAGGTTCTCAGCACTTGGTTTATTGAATCCACCAGATTCCGTTGCCGGAGTAGTACTAAGATGCTCGTCCCCCATTGTGAAAGAATCCTTGGTGGCCTGTTCTTCAAAAGATTTTTCAAAGTGGTATGGAAAATTTTCAACCGGTTTGCTCTGAGACGTGCGAGCTCTTGATTTGTTTTCGATAATCTTCAAGGCATCATAAGTAGTTCGACAATAAAGGTTACCACCGGCGGCCGTATTGAGGGAATCTTGATCGTTTGGCATTAAAGCGTTGTAGAAGATGTCGATTTGAAACAATTCAGAAAAACCATGATGTGGGCATTTTCTCATAAGATCTTTGAATCTTTCCCATGCCTCGGCAAAAGACTCATCAAAACTTTGTTGGAAATTAATGATTTCTTTTCGAATTTCAAGCGTTTTGGAATGAGGGTAGAATCGATTCAAGAATTTTGACGCTAAGTCGTTCCAAGTGGTTATAGAATTTGGAGGTTCACGATCAAGCCATCTCGAAGCTGCTCCTTTAAGCGTTAACGGAAATAAGATTAGCTTCACCACATCATCAGGAACTTGATTAATTCTGAAGGTATCGGTTATGAGATAAAATCTGTTGATGTGGGAGTAAGGATCATCGTTTTCGGAACCAAAGAAAGGATCAATGAAATCAAGTAACTCGACGTTGATTTGATATTCATCTGCCAGAACCGGTGGAATGACGATGGCCTTCTCAAGACGTACAGGAATTCTGAGCAACTCCTCTATAGAACGTGTACCTGCCATGATATGAAGAATAGGAGACTATAAAGGTTGGGTGACAGATCGGCCATAGGAGTACTCCGGGATATAAACCATGGCAACAAAAGTGGAGCATACGGCGATGCCGCCCGTTTTCATTTCGTGGGAGTCCCCGGCAGAGGAAAGGGCTGTAGGTGATGGCGCGTTCTGCTTCTTATCTAAAGAGGGGCGCTGAAATCTCCATTAGGTTCAAATCCTGCTAGCTGCAAACTTCATAGGGCCACAGTTGTGGAGGGCTAGTGATTTACCAGGCTCTATGGGTCTTGGTCATCAAACCCCCAAAACAAAACGTTCGATGAGAAGCTATACGAATTGAAGATTCAGATGTTGTAATTGATCATTATGTAGATTGTAATGGAGCGATGGTCGGTTTGATGCCACATAAAGGCCCTATTAAACACAAATTATTTCAATGACTACAACTACGCCCATCAAACACAATAACCAACGTATACGTAAGAAATAATCAAAGTTTAATAAGACGATTTTTAACATCATAATCTAGTAAAAACAAGTCACATTACTCTTCTTTTCTCTAAGTCGCAAACCAATTGCATACTATTGTAATACAGATAGGTCTAATTGCACAAGTAGTTAATTTGGATGCGTGATTATTGATTGAACTATGGCCTAGTGATAGCAAACAAAACAACAAAGGATGAAAGATCTAAACAAAAAGTAAAAGCTTTAACTTATATGAATATAATAAGCATAGATAAAAATTTGTGGCCCCAGCAAAACGGGAGGCCCCGTGCCTCCGCACCGCATGCACACCCTTGGAGCCGGCCTTGTGTTATAGGTTACTTGAGCTCTTGGCTTAAGAAGATTAGGTCACAATATGATATTATGTAGTTAGGGGTCGTTTGCATATATAGGGATGATATTATGCCCCAAAGTACTGATACCGAACCAATCCCATACCGGTCCTTGTTTTGCCTTACAAAAATCAGGACATCCGGTACCAAATACTGAGAAAACCAAAACTAACAAATTAATAACAGTATACCGGAATAACGTTTTCAAGGTGTATTTGTTCAATGTCAGTGTGTAATGTTTACTTATCTTTGTTTAACAACAGCACTTTTAGCGGGGATTAGAGTAATTGTGTACTAAGATTTGTTTAAAATCTGAATGTTCCCTGTTAGCGTAAAATAGTGATATTATATATTTTGTATACATAATTGTAATTAGGTAATAGTTGTGTATCGTTCTTGTAATTCATTCCTTATATATATCCATCTAATCCCATTGGTGTGGAGATTATCTCATTTACATGGTATCAGCCAGAATTTCGCCCCCTTCATTTTCTCTCCTTTATCGGCTTTCTTCAACAGATTATTTTTCTGCTACAGCCGATTATGGCTTCTTCTTCCAATCCTTCCGATGGCACTGTCCCCAGGGCAACTATCTTGCATATGATTTCTAGCAAGCTTCATTCAAGCAAATATCTTTTATGGAGAAATCAAATGATCCCTCTCCTCTTATATCACAAACTTATGTCGCATGTGGACGGTTCTGCAGCCCCTCCATCTGCCACGACTATTGCTGGCAACAAAGAATTGCCGAATCCAGCATATACAACCCGGTTCGAAACAGACTAACGGGCTGTCATCCTTTTGAACTCTTCTCTTTCTGAGGAGGCTACCGCTGAAGTTATTGGACTTTCTTCTTCTGCCCAGATCTGGGATGCTGTCAAAAACGCGTATAGCCACTCTTCGGTTGAACGTATACACAGTCTACGTGATTAACTTCGACTCTTGGTCAAAGGAACCTCTTCTGTTTCTGATTTTGGCCGCAAATTTAAGGCCTTATGAGATTAGTTATCAGCCATTGACAACCTGTTGATGAATCGGACAAGCTTCATTGGTTTCTTTTCTGGGTGCCTCATTTGAGACTTTCTCTACAGCCATTAGAGCCTCTAAACCGCATCCATCCTTCCGTGATCTTCTTTCTCAAGCCGAAAGTCACGAACTTTTTCTGACATCTCTATATTGTTCGACATCCACACCCCCTGTTGCCTTTGTTACAGGTCATTCTCGGCCTCCATACGCTTCTCGTGGCAGAGGTTGGTCATCACGTGGGGGTGGCTGCGGCCGTGGCCATGGCCATCGAACCCCTCATTGCCAGCTATGACTGATAGTCATTATGCTTCTCACTGCCCGAAACTTGCCCATATGCGACCAAGGCTGCTTCTTTAGATGCAAATCTTGCTCACGCCTTTCATGCTCATTGTGTTCTGTCCGATGCTACTCCAGATTGGTATGTTGCTGATTCGGGAGCATCTACTCACATGACATCTTCTCCTGACAGTCTTCCTAATGCTTCTCCTCATACTGGTAATGCAACTGTTACCTTCGGTAATGGTCAAACTCTTAATGTTTCCCACACGGGTTCTAGTCGGTTTTCCAATAATATTAAGTTGAACGATGTTTTATATATATCCATCTAATCCCACCTAATTTGGTATGGAGATTATCTCATTTACATTCCCCAAGGATAGCAAAATTTATCTACATATATAGGAGCATAATAAGTTCATGTTAGAAAGCTCATTTCTATCATCTGCACTTTCTTTGTTTTTTCTTATATACAATGGAACACAAAAGCACAACATGACACTGAAAATGAGACAATACGAATTGGATGCCCAAATAGGTTACAGAATATAGTTGCTGCAACCGAACGTTGTAATTCATTAGTTAACGATTAAGTTTTTGGATATTCTGGGCTCATAAATTGCTAGTAAAAGGCAGATTTTTGTCGGAAATAGCTGGTTGTCGCAGTAGCTAATTGCCAATTTTTGGCAGTTTAGTTTTTTCGAAGTTTTGGTATTTGGTGGGAAATACCCAAAAAATCAAAACCGGTAACGAGCCGGTACTGAACAAGTGTTTCGGTGATTGATTTAGTGGTCGTTTTGTTCCTCGTTTTTTATCGGTAGACTCGGTATCGGTACTAATCTATGCCGTACACATCCATTTGACCATATATATTGTACTGTCTTGAAAGTTGGAACCATGCGCCAGGGGTGCTCTGAAACCACACACACAAAAATACTCTTATGTTTTAGTTAGGTTAAAATGTTTATGCCATGCTGTGTGTTAAACAGTGGCTTTGATATATATCTATAGGAACTATTTTAGTTGGGTTTAGGTGCACTAGGTAAGTTATAACCAGTTTCTATTTCCAAAGGTGGATAGTAAGCCTTATTCAGATTAATTGCAACAATGGTTATGGAACGGCTCAAGTTCGGCTACAGTAAGGTCGGAAAAGATTCTCAAGTTGCAAATTAATTCAGTGGAGGGCAGTTTAGTTGTGTTTCAGTTAATTTCATGTGATCAGAGGGTCTGCGGTACAAGTTCTGCATCTTCTGTTCTTGTTCTGTCAGGTGGTCTGATGTGTACCATTGGTGGGGAGTTTAGAGTCATAGCTCAACATGTGGGTCAGTTTGGTTTTGGCTCATTATGTTTTTTCACCTGGTTTTCCTTTTATACAATGAGTGGTGAGAGGGGGTCAGTGAGTTAGGGATACCTTGTGTGTGGTCAGTTCTTGTTGTGGTACTTGGCCAATGATTGCGGTTCTGTCTTTAGTCTTTTGTTTCAATTAACATGGTTCTGGCTGGTGTACACTCGTATGTGGTGTTTTTTTTCTTTGGGTCCCTTTCTCTCATGGTCTTGTTGAGTTAGGTGGTTCGCATTCTTTTGTAATGTGTTCTTTGGTTCCTTTAAAAATATGTCTGGGGTCTAAAAAAAACATATATCTTTAATATATTATTTGCTTACATGTCAAATAAATCTAGGTATTGTTTCTTGACTTTATTTTTCTGGTGTGCTTGTCTATGTGCAGTCTTTATTCATTTTGAGTTTTACAGTTGGATTCCACAATAGATATGGAATGTTGGTGTTGATTTTAGATTACGAGTATATCATATTGGACTACAAGAACGATAGTATTGAGAGGGCAAGGAGTTAAACATGAAGTCCACAACCAGGAGTGCACGTTAGGCTTGAAGAATTTGCTTCAAAACAGGTCGAATATACATGCAAGGCTTAGGTACACATCATATTTGTCAACTTGGCTAGGGAACCTAGCTAACCTTTTTAATGGTGGTCGAATTTAAGTCGTCGTGATTTGATGATTTGGATTCTAGTTATTATGTAGTGTAATGCAGTTTAGCTAACATGGAAAGTCTCATTAGGAATATTTCTGGTCTCAAGGTAATTACTTTAGGGGAGTCAATGTTTGAACAGATGTCCGACTTCTTCGTATGATCAAGTGGTTGCCAAGTTGTCAAGACAACGGGAGCTTGGGTGGGGGCACCTGAAAAGTATGTTACCTTATTCTCACTCTTGCTCTTAATTTTGTTTTAGTGTATTTTTTGGTCATACAGAATTTATTGAAAAACATATTTACCTCTTACAGAGTATTTGATGATTTGACCCAGCTCCCTATTGCAAGTGCTTCCCTTGCTCAGTTCATGTTGCTCGAACTCATTCAAGGGCCAAAAAGTGGCTGGTGAAGCGGTTTCACAGTTCTTACTATGAAACTAATCTTATTTTTGGGATTCTTCAACTTGTTCTTGGTTAATGGGCTTAAATCATTTTTTTGGAAACGTTTTCATGTTCAGGGACAACATATGCACCGGATGACAGATTACTGCAGCTGCCAGATTATGCAACAGTTGAATTTATTGTTTAACATTTACATCGGCTCTTTCCTTCATTTGATTACAGGTTTGTATGTTATAGCTTACTGCCTATCTTCTTTTTGTTATTCTACTACTATTTCTTTAGGTATGTGTTTATTGATGGGATATATTGTGCATGGGTTATAATATAGGTGGTTGGTAGATGAAGTACACGATAGTCTGCCTAAGGTCAGACATATTTTCAACCCGTTATCTTTTCGTATTTTTATGATGTCATGCTACATGTGTGTATTTATGCAAACTCTTCTGATATGGTAGGCTGTATATCCTTTAAAATAGTGTTGTTAATAAGTTACAATGATGATCAGGAACTTGATTTCTTAAATGAGGCCAAGAACAGCATTAAATGTATGGATAACTTTCGGAAGTTATCTCCTCATATTGCAGACTATGTGTATGCGCCCAAGGTATATTGGAACCTAAGTACCACAAAATTGTTGACCATGGAGTTTGTAGATGGCGCAGAAGTCAATGACTTGCAGAGCATCCAAAAGCTTGGAATCAACCCACATGACATTGCAAGGCTAGTAAGTATCTTTTATCTATACTACCAATTGGCTAGTTGCAGTAGTTTTCCTGCTGGGAGCTATTATCCAATTCGTGTCCCATGTTTATTGGTTAATGTTTATGGTAAGGGCTTTGTTTTACACAATACAGGTCAGTAGAACATTTGCTGAAATGATGTTTAAACATGGATTTGTGCACTGTGATCCACACGCTGCTAACTTGCTAGTTCGCACGCTGCCTTCTTCGAAAAGGGGCATTTTTGGTAAGGCATCTAACTTGCAATCATACATTTTTATACAATGATTTTAGTAGAGAGCTTTTAGTCAACATGGTTAAAGGTTTTTTGTTGTTTTAATGTACTGCTTCCTATTTATAAGCTTGTTTTTTTTTCCCCAAACTATCTTTGCTTACATTCATTATCCTAGTATGAATTAGAATAAAAATATACATCTGAATATTAAGAGCAACAGGCAAATTCAAAAACAAATATAATTATATATGAGATGACATAATAATAGATCTATTTTTAGTTGAAATAGTAATGTTAGAAAGTCTTGTTTTGCTCAAGATGACAC
>LBNU01025123.1:119788-159227 GCA_014162995.1 Artemisia annua | reverse complement strand
TTTAAAAATGGATGGGTGGAAGTGAAAAGTTAGTGTCTACTCTATTCCATATGGCTCGACAAACTGCACGGCCTCTTGTTATCCTTCTGATATACACTCGTTGGTTGGCGAACGTGATGAAAGCCCCGTAAGTGAACCTTCTCGTCGTATGAAATGCATTAAATATTTTCTGAAATTAGCTTAATACAGTTTAAAAAACATCACGGCCAAAAAAAATAGATTTTATATAGTTATTGGTATGAGAATTAAGTTTTTAACACAATTAGCGAATAAATAGGTTTTATATATGTTTAGGCGCTATCTAAGAAAGTTAAAGTTTCAGTTTGATATACTTGTCGATTGTATAAAAGTGTTTCAACGAGAAGTTCAAACTAACAATGTATGTAATAGGTGCTGGCATGACTTGTTAGATTGAACTTGTCTCGCTAACCTCAATTATAAAGATATGTCTTTCCAGCGTTTTTGATGGTGTCCAAGAGTTCATTTGTGATAAAGATTAAGGACGCAAATGGTTCTAGGGTCAGTATCCAAATCAACTTTCGAAAACCATCATAAACGCGGGATAGATGTATCCTTATCATTGAGGTGTGTTGATTGTGATAATGATATAGTGTTTCTTGTTCATGGCAAGCCAAACTCCTTCATTATCCCATTCAACACGAGAGTCCTAATACTCACTCACTTTTATATAATCGATAATTCTATCATACTTTAGGTGATGTTAATTTGTCAAAGTGATATAGTTGTGGATTGTAGAAAAGTGTTTCAAAGTGAAGTTCAACGAAACAAGTTATGTTTTAGCTGTCCACATTACTTTGTGGATGCTTGGTTTAAGTTTATAAATGAGTCTGGAATTTCAACATACCTTTCCCTTCTCAGTTCCCATACAGTTCGTTTTGTTTTTTCAACAATCTAGCAATGAGTCTGGTGCAGGCCTTTGCTCAAAGGGAGTTGAAACGACAGAAGGAGCTGCAGCGGGAACTAAGAAGGGTTACGTATGTTGGTTTGTTGCCTTCCATTCTTTTTTATGATCTAAAACCAACCATCCACCAAGTAATGTGGCCATACACAGCTTGCTACATTGAGCTTCACCTTGAAAACCTCAATGATCTGGGCACATCTATCTAACGATGTAGATGGGTTCCATTGCTTAAATTGACTGAGTTCCCTAAAACCGTATGTGTGCTTGTTCTTGATCCCATTATTATTTTTTTCTTTTTTTTGTTTAAGTTTTTTTGAAAAATGTGATCAATATCAAGCACACCGATGGTTTTAGGGAACTCAGTCAATTTAACCAATGGAACCCATCTACATCGTCAGATTGATGTGGCCCGATCATTGAGGTGTGTTGATTGTGATAATGATATAGCGTGTATTGTTCCTGGCAATCCACCCTCCTTCATTATCCCATTCAACACGAGTCCTAGTACTCACATGCTTTTCTAGACTCGATATACTTGGCACACCTTGGTACTTTGAGCTTCCCCTCGAAAACCCATTCCTATGTCTTTGTCATTTGCAATGGGTTTGCCGCAAACCTTTGCACATATTTTGTCGACATGGCAATGGGATTTCCAGGGGAGTCTCAAAGTACCAAAGTGTGTCCACTTGCATATGCACCATTGTTGTTTTATGCGTGTTTCTTTAGTAAGTAAAATCTTTAGTTTATAGTCCATCGTCTTGTTCATTTTTTAATATTGACATACGATGTTTAAACATAATTACCCATTCTTCGTGTCCACAACTGTTCCTTTTGTTATTTCAGCAATCTATCAATTCGCTTGGTGCAAGCTTTTGTTCAAAGAGTGTTGAGAAAGCAAAAGGGATTGTTCGGGGACACGCAGAAGGGGTAACTTTGTTGATTTTCGGCTATTACATTTGTAGGACCTACGGTGTTTTAGACATGCAACATCGTGTGTCAATATTGAGAAATGAAGATCGTGATGCAGTTTCATAAACTACATAACAACGACCGTTGTACATGGTAAAATTTGTAGTTGGTTGTTACAATATCATTGCATCCTGTTGAGGTAGGATCCATTGAATGACAACATCGTTGATTAACCATACTCAAGGAATATAGAATTGATAACAAGGAAAGAGAGGATCTCGTAGAAGTGTATTTGGTGCAAATACTTTTTTTTCCATATCCTCTTTTTCCTTCTTATCATTCTATATTTATGCGTCTGTCTTACCAGTGATCCTTAGTTACATCACCTATGCCATCAGAGATATCTTTTCATTAGTTAAGAATAATGCATGCGTATATCAACGATGTTATAGATATCATAAACACAAAATCATAAGTAACCCAAGATATTTCATGTAATTCAATTGCAAATGTTACATAAGAAATTGATTAAGTTAATAGTGCAAACCGCGTAAATTTGTAACAGGGTCTGTCACATAACAAGACAAACAATGTTCAACTTACATATCCAGAGGTGTGAAAGAAGAAGAGGATGTCGTATAAGTGTATTTGGTGCAAATGCATTTTGCCATATCCTTATCTTCTTTCTCAGCTCTGGATATATAAGAGCACCTTATGAGTGCATTGCCAGTGACATTCATAAAATGTACGCCTTATAATAGCCATGCAACATCGTGTGTCACATAACTAGACATACGATGTTCAACTGAATTACCCATTCTCAGTGTCCACTATAGTTCCTTTTGTTATTTCAACAATCTAACATTTCGCTTAGTCCAGGCTTTTTCGTATAGACTGCTGCAAAAGCAAAAGGAATTGTAGGGGGCCCTCAAAAATATAGGATGTTGTACAACATTGTCTAATACATCATCCATTCCCACATTAGGCTTAGATCATCGGTAGAGGGCATTTAACCAAAGATAGACGAGAAACGAAAGAGAATGGTGTGACAAGTAATCTGGTGCAGGTTTCTTTTCCGCATCATCCTCTTTTGTTTCCCATCTATCTTTTGAAATAGCAGTCTATTATTACTATGATGAANTCTTATGTTTCCCATCTATCTTTTGAAATAGCAGTCTATTATTACTATCATAAACACATTAACAAAAGTAACCCAACTTGTTTAGTTAATAAACATTCGAAACATTACTTTACAAGGATACAAAATTTATTTTATGCTTCCTTGTTTCTTTAGCACATCTTTATAGTCTTCCTGTGTGGCTTCATTTTTTCTAAGTGTCTCGTCGATTATAGGTTGGTTCCCTAAAACATTTCTAATGCTACTGGGACCATTATTGTGTGACTGTTGTCCCTTCAGTTTAACACTACAACTTGTTTCACCACATTCTGCGTGTTCCTCAGCGTATACTTGTCGTCTTAGCTGTTCTAGAGTTTCAGCTGGCAATTGCATTTTGCTTCAGCATTTGGCCCATATCTCTCATAAATCTCAGGAAAAATAACCTCTCTTGCTACCTTATTTGACCATTTCCTATCATCAACCTTCTGCTCTAACTTAAGTCTTTTACCAATCGACATATTCCGTTGCAAATGAAGCAACTATGGTGAAGAAAGTGATTAAGATTAGGGGGAAAATTGTATGAGGTAAGGAATGAGATGTGTTGATCAGGTATGAGATGTAAACAACCCTATGGCAACTCTTATATATCGAAACCCAAATGACAAAGAATAGTCACATGCAAACAATCCTCAATATGGCATCTCAGTTTTAGTTCAAGCCTGACCACAAACTCAGTCATATGCAATGAGGATTGATATTTTGAAAAACAACCACCCTCAATGACATTATATTCCCTGACCCATGCATATCCTCAATAATCTTAGTGTTTTCTAACGAGCCAAACTAGAAACATCCATATGGTATAGTTTATAATAAGTTACTAAATCCGCTTTATGAAACACAGTAAATGTTTGTTGACATCCAGAATCATCAATCTTCATAAGAGTAAATTCATTAAAATAGATTAGCTAAAACTTCATATCAATCAATTAGACCATAATACCATTCCATGAACAACACAACAAATAAACTGTATACATAAATTATTACAACGTTAAATATGCCATCACATTGTGCAGTAACCGTTATGGAATTTGCTACTTACATAAGCAACTAATTATTTTCATTCATTTTAACCGCGTTGGCTTCCTCCTCACGAACACCGCTCCTAGCTTGAGCCAATAAATCTGTCATGATTTCAAGCATGGATTTATGCCTATTATATGTTTTCCTTAATGCTTACAGAGAATCCACCGCAACTCCACGATCGCCTAACGCTTCCATGTCTACCATCATAATCCGATGTTTGTTCATTACGCGCCTCAAATGCTGGCAGCACACAAATAACAGGTTAGCGAATGCAGTGTCCTCCGTTGCCTGGTGCACAAACCACACGCGCATTCTGTCATGCAAATTAGAACTCCCAGCAAGATTCATAAGATGATCAAGGATCTGGAACTGAGCCATTGGAAAAAAACAAGTTTGGTTTAAAGGAGATGTAACCAGATATCATCATATAACAAATAAGCAGGGAATAAATAGGCAAAAAACTCTGCAGTTATGAGCAGTTAAAGATAATTGTTTATATGCTGTTAGGAGCAGTTACATATATTTTCGCTATAACATGTAATTTTACAGATGTTTATAAGCAGTTATGCGCAGTTATAGATAACTGTTTGTAAGTCGTTATGAGCAGTTATAGATATTTTTGTCTTTAAATTTGGAGTTCCAGATTCTTTATTTTCATTAGTTTGTTTTATCTTTTATCTTTTATAATCAAAACACCATATCTTACACATGTCTGCAAAACCTTTTCTAAATGAACTGGAAGAAATGTGTGGGTCTGATAAGCTCCACGCATGTTTTAAATTCCTTTTCAGTCAAGAAATTCCTCTAAATGAAGCGATGATCATGTGGTTGGGTGAGCAACGTGATGAGTTGCGTAAAAATGTTGAAAATCACACCGAGCGAATGCGTGAGGTTTTAGATCTTAACTTTGATGAAGAAGAAGCGGCTGATGATGCCTATGAGTCCCTGCGTGAGGTTCAAGTAATGGAGCGTCGTTTGCTGGAGTCCTTTAAGGCCATTCTGAAAGATGTTCGTGCTCTTATATCAAAGAAGGAGCATGCGATTGCCATCATGGATGAGTATGATTAGGTGAATGTAATAACGTTGTAATATTAATGAATGAGATGTATGTTTGAATGTCACAATGTTGTTGTTTTCTGTTTATTTTTAAAAATTTTTTTTGGTTGAATAATTTTGTTATCTCGCACACACAATCATGTTTACAAGTTACATACGGAGTTAAACCCATACTTGGACATGTTTTTGCAGATGCTTATAGAATCTTG
The DNA here is from genome assembly GCA_014162995.1 of Artemisia annua. NCBI lineage: Eukaryota > Viridiplantae > Streptophyta > Magnoliopsida > Asterales > Asteraceae > Artemisia > Artemisia annua. The sequence continues at coordinate 153,925 of LBNU01025123.1, read as the reverse complement.
GTTGTGTTCACATTAACTTTAGTTTTAGAATGTCATTGTAAAAATACCATCGTATACTAATTCCTCAAATAGTCAAAAACCTTTATTTTATGAAAGAGGATTTGATGAGACAAATAGTATAACGAATGGGCAAAAAAAACATGTTGACCATGAAGAGTCAATTCAGTGTTGCAACTCATGGAAAGTCTCTAAATGGGTTAAAACTGTGGAAAACTAGAAGGGGGGGTTGAATAGTTTTACGTCTTTTTAATTTACAAAAACCTTGTTTATCAAAACACCAATTCAAACTTTATGTTTCACCAATAGACTTGCACAATTATAAGCAACGATATCAACAAGTATATAATATGACAAATGTGAAAGTAAGCAAATAAGTAAAAGGATAGAGTTGGAAAAATGGCACCGTGAGACAAAGGATTTATAGTGGTTCGGCTACGAATCTCCTCTTCGTCCTACTCCACTCCCCGAGCACCTAACTCGGGAGTTTTCTTCACTATGTCAACAAGCTCTCTTATGGCGGAGAAAACCTTACACAACTTTTGCTTACACCGGCTTAATGACACAAAGCTAAATGTCGGGTCCTAATAGTAGCTAGAACCAATCTCACAACACACCACGACTTCTTCACAACTTGAGCACACCACAACATCGTCACTACTTCTTCACAACACAACTTCTTCACTACTTCACTACTTCTGGTCGACATATTCCGTTGCAAATGAAGCAACTATAGTGAAGAAAGTGATTAAGAGTAGGGGGAAAATTGTATGAGGTAAGGAATGAGATGTGTTGATCAGGTATGAGATGTAAACAACCCTATGGCAACTCTTAAATATCGAAACCCTAATGACAAAGAATAGTCACATGCAAACAGTCCTCAATATGGCATCTCAGTTTTAGTTCAAGCCTGACCACAAACTCAGTCATATGCAATGAAGATTGATATTTTGAAAAACAACCACCCTCAATGACATTATATTCCTGACCCATGCATATCCTCAATAATCTTAGTGTTTTCTAACGAGCCAAACTAGAAACATCCATATGGTATAGTTTATAATAAGTTACTAAATCCGCTTTATGAAACACAGTAAACGTTTGTTGACTTCCAGAATCATCAATCTTCATAAGAGTAAATTCATTAAAATAGATTAGCTAAAACTTCATATACATCAATTAGACCATAATACCATTCCATGAACAACACAACAAATAAACAGTATACACAAATTATTACAACGTTAAATATGCCATCACATTGTGCAGTAACCGTAATGAAATTTGCTACTTACATAAGCAACTAATTATTTTCATTCATTTTAACCACGTTGGCTTCCTCCTCACAAACACCGCTCCTAGCTTGAGTCAATAAATCTGTCATGATTTCAAGCATGGATTTATGCCTATTATATGTTTTCCTTAATGCTTCCAGAGAATCCACCGCAACTCCACGATCGCCTAACGCTTCCATGTCTACCATCATAATCCGATGTTTGTTCATTACGCGCCTCAAATGCTGGCAGCACACAAATAACAGGTTAGCGAATGCAGTGTCCTTCGTTGCCTGCTGCACAAACCACACGCGCATTCTGTCATGCAAATTAGAATTCTCAAAAAGATTCATAAGATGATCAAGGATCTGGAACTGAGCCATTGGAAAAAAAACAAGTTTGGTTTAAAGGAGATGTAACCAGATATCATCATATAACAAATAAGCAGGGAATAAATAGGCAAAAAACTCTGCAGTTATGAGCAGTTAAAGATAACTGTTTATATGCTGTTAGGAGCAGTTATATATATTTTCACTATAACATGTAATTTTACAGATGTTTATAAGCAGTTATGCGCAGTTATAGATAACTGTTTGTAAGTCGTTATGAGCAGTTACAGATATTTTTGTCTTTAAATTTGGAGTTCCAGATTCTTTATTTTCATTAGTTTGTTTTATCTTTTATCTTTTATCTTTTATAATCAAAACACCATATCTTACACATGTCTGCAAAACCTTTTCTAAATGAACTGGAAGAAATGTGTGGGTCTGATAAGCTCCACACATGTTTTAAATTCCTTTTCAGTCAAGAAATTCCTCTAAATGAAGCGGTGATCATGTGGTTGGGTGAGCAACGTGATGAGTTGCGTAAAAATGTTGAAAATCGCACCGAGCGAATGCGTGAGGTTTTAGATCTTAACTTTGATGAAGAAGAAGCGGCTGATGATGCCTATGAGTACCTGCGTGAGGTTCAAGTAATGGAGCATCGTTTGCTGGAGTCCTTTAATAAGGCCATTCTGAAAGATGTTCGTGCTCTTATATCAAAGAAGGAGCATGCGATTGCCATCATGGATGAGTATGATTAGATGAATGGTGGTTTAGGGGCTTTTGTTTGTTAATCTTTTCAATAAATGTAATAACGTTGTAATATTAATGAATCAGATGTATGTTTGAATGTCACAATGTTGTTGTTTTCTGTTTTTTTTTTGTTGAATAATTTTATTATCTCTTACACACAATCATGTTACGAAGTTACAGAGGGAGTTAAACCCATACTTGGACATGTTTTTGCAGATGCTTATAGAATCTTGGTTGTGTTCACGTTAACTTGTAATTTTACAATGTCATTGTAAAAATATCATCGTATACTTATTCCTCAAATAGTCAAACACCTTTATTTTATGAAATACATTTAAGGACAGGTATTTGTAAAAGAGCATTTGATGAGAAAAATATTATAACGAATGGGCCAAAACAACATTTTGACCATCTAAAGTCAACTCAGTGTTGCAACTCATGGAAAGTCTCTAAATGGGTTAAAACAAGAAGTACAATAACCAGTTTTAATACCAATAGGATACGCAGTTTTTAAAAAGGAGTTTAGGGAGAGTAGCATAACCAAACACGAGCAATATTAAAGAAAACGTGATTAATATTAAAAAAAAAGTCCATTCATTAATCAACCCCACCATACATGAAACAAAAAAACTGAAATACATTAAACATCAAAGACATCCGGCCGGAGAGTTCCAAGAGCATGACCCATGATAAGAGACTCTAGAATGGCAACCATCCCTTGAGCCTCTCAGCAAACAAATCCTTCTCACGCATGCTCAGCTCAGTCTCCTTCATAGAAATCATCAGAGCCATCAGCCTCAGCATATTCTTATGCTGACGCTGCCTAAGGAACTTGGCAGTCTCCAGAGCCTCGACCCGAACCTTCTGGACATCCACCTCCTTCAGAAAAGCTTGGGCTTCTTTGATGGACTCTAACAACTTCATGCACACATGGGTGATTTCCCTCTCCAGCTCCTTGTCTTTAGTAGAAGACCTCTCAAGATACAAATCAAGCTGGCGTTCCAAGGAGGTGGAACCACAAGCCTGAGCAAGTTCATCAAAAAGTGGTAGTGGCGCCATTGTTGTTTTGATAAGGTAGATGGAAAGGTAGATGTGTATGTTGGAGAGTAAAGGTGTCTTTGTGCTAGGAGGAGCGACTATATATAGAGGACCGTGGGGCTTGGGAAATGGAATGGATACATTTTGGTACATGCACCGCCGGTTGGGAATCCCATGAAAGACTATTGAGTGACTAATGTTTAACAATGGCCAATGCATTTAATCTAAATGTAACAAATATGTTTTACACGGTATACAATTATTAGAACGAGTAAAAATTTAACAACAAAACAATTAAAGCAAGAACATAATAACTAGACATACTTTCATTAATAACATTCAGATGAATCCATTCTAGACATGATAGAAGTTCATAAGACCCAAATACACGATCAACACGACTACTTAAACACATACCTATAACCCAGAACTACACTTGACTTACATAGCATTTATAACACAAATTCCACCACAAAAGATGATTTACCTTCAAAAGATGATTCATAACAAAAGACCCAAACCTTAACAATGTTGCTTATTTAAACATCCTGATGTTCTTGATAATCCTTGACTTGTCAGTGGCATGGCGCAAACTTGCTTGTCGCCTTTTAGTCAAAAAGGCAATTTCATCCAAATCCTCCTGCTGTGCTAACTTAAGACGGTCCAAGGGTTCATTCATGATTTGATAGGTTCCAAATTTTTCAAGCTCCATTAAGATAGAATGCCTGTGCTCAACACGCACCTCTATTTCCTCAATCATCTTCCCATACTCTTTCTCGTCACCCCTGTTGGCCTCTCTCTCCCTAGCAAACAGAGCAAGGAGGACTGTTGGATCGTTATACTCTGACCAAACTACCTTATATAGCTTGTTAAGGGTTTAGCAGTCTTGGATAAATCCTAAACTACTAATAATGAAACACTGAATTACTCTGTTTAAGTATGCGGAATTTACTTAACAAAGCTAAGAAGAATAACAAACTTCAACGATTATATTAACACCTTGAATCTGCTTATCGAATACAGACTCACAAACAACCCTAATATCTCTAATATCGAACTTTAGCTTTTCTCTAAAATCGTATATCTCTAATATTGACCTAGGGATCCTTTTATAGGCACAAGGAAAACCCTAGTCGGTTTACAATACTTGAACGACAAGTAAACTAACTCTAACTTTAGAATATTCTAGAATTTACATAATATTCCTAATCTAATCTTTGCATGTCGTCAGTCTTTTAATCCTTTGCAGTACTTTGACTTTATTCAACGAGCAGTACTTTGATCTTGAGCAGTACTTTGACTTATATACTTAAGCAGTACTTTGATGTCCAGCAGTACTTCAACATTTATACCCCAACAATCCTCCCCTAACTTGAATTCTACTTGTTTGACTTCAAGTTTCTGTTTGTAATCTTTATCTTCAAGGAAAGGTTGTTTCTTTGAAAGACATACTCGTTGTTTTGTTATCATCAGTGTGTAGTATCTGTAATCTTTATCAGCAACAACGCTTTGTCTTTACAGCAACTTAATTTCTTCTCAGCTACTCAGCAACATAAGATATATCAAATCATGTTAAGTTTCATACTATTCTCATCACTTCCAGGTGTGTTAACTCCTGTGAGAGGTGAATCATTGAAAATTTATGGATTTTGATGTCTCTTTACCAAAGCCATTAACTCTGGAGTAGCCAATGTTTAGGTTAAGAAAACCATGGTACATTGATAACCATATGATTTTTAGCAAATCATCAGCTATCAACGGATTTGAGTAGTCTTTACCAATAGCCGTTTGCTTTTGGACTAGCTAGTTCTTTTAGTACAGCTACCATGGGGAACTAATTACCATATGAATGGATTTTCCACAGCCTTTACCACAAGCCATTTTCTTGTGGGCTAGTCAACTCTTCACTTATCACAGATATGGTGAGTTGAAAACCATACAATTTTTAGTAAATTGTCAACTAAAAACGGATTTGATTATCACATCAGAGCCGTACCCTCATGATGAGTCAAACTCTTTCTTGTCTGTTAAACATGGTGAGTTGAATACCATTTATTGTGTAGCACAAGTACTAACACCATGTTCATCTCCAAAAACAATTTGTTGCTGTAAACATTTGTGCTTCAAAAAGTATTTTGCACATGACAAAAATTGTTATTTCAAAAAGACTTTACTGGTTTTAGGCTGCAAGCAGTACTTTGTGAAAGTACTGTTTGATCAGCAGTACTTTGAATAAAGTACTTGTTTATTCAAAAGATTTTAAACAATTAAGATCATACCAGTAATTATTAATCATCATCCTTCAAAATTGTCCAATTGATGAACAAATTTATCACCATTAGAGCAGTTTCATCCTCTTGCTCTACTTCCATACCATGATCCAGCATCCTCATCATCAAATCTCTTGTAAGAGGATATCTCCTTTCTGCTAGCATATAGATCATAGTACCATCTTCCAATTCTAAGACATGTACACCAGCATTTGCAAAGAATCTCCAACTTTGAATCTCCCAGACTTCTTGATTCTTCCAAACATCAGCTGTGCTTGTCTCTTCTGTTTCCCACATTGTAGTTAGATCTCCCAGCAACACTATACCAATTCCTTTGAGTGGAATGTGTTCAAAATGAGCTTGAATCTGTTGATGTAGATAGAACAAATCTTCTCTGTCTATAAGGTGCAACACATCTACCAACAAATTAAATGCTCTGAAGCTGTCATCTTCTCTATGGAAAACAAAATAATCTCCTTCTTTTTCAGATTCAATAACCTCCAAATCTGAAATCTTAGCCTTTGTAGCAGTAACTTCTTCTGACTTAGGAAGCTCAAAATCAACAACTCTTAAGTAATTTCTCAGTTCATCAACTGTGTTTGCTCTTAATTCCACTTCAGACTTAGACTTCTTTGATGACTGTGATTTAGTTGTTATTCTTTTCCTTTTATTACCAGCTTCCATCATCTGTTTTCCTTCTTCAGTATCATAACCAATAATGCCAGCTACTTGTCTTCGATATTCTTCTCTGACAGCATTATATAAATCCTTCATTTCTTGATACTTTAACTTCTGTAAACCTTTGTATCCACGACCTTTCAAATAACTCATATAAAAATTTCTTTCTTGGGCTTTTGTCATTGGCCTTCTTGGTTGAATAACAATCTCTCTTTCTTTTACAAACTCAGCATCAAGTTCTGCTTGTAACTGTTTAGCAGCTTCTTCACCTTTAGCTTCTTGAACAGCCCTTATTTGTGCTAAAGAGAATTCCTTCTTCTTCTTCTTCTTTTTCTCTGGTTCTACCAAGATTCCTTTCCCTTTGTCTTTAGGATCAGTTTCTTGAGTAGGTTGAGGAGAAGGTTGTGCTTGAGTATGTTCAACTTCTTGAATAACAATGCCTCTAGGTCTGGATATACTCATCATAATCTCAGCAATAGTCTCATCATCACTATTGGTAGATTTTCTAATCTCTTCTTCCTGAACTGGATTGGATGGACCCACATCTTCTTCAAAATTTAAGGTCCTTGGTGTAATAAGAGACTGCCTCACAGTACCTTGAGCAGTATCTTGATTAGCAATATCTTGAGCAAGACCAACACCAGTACCTTCCAAATCCAATTCTTCTTTATCACCACTTCTGACTTGAATATCAGCTTCTTGAAGATTTATTTGCTCAGTCTCATCACTCTTTATTTCAACAGTATCTTGATGAGGAATTTGTTCTTCAAGTGGTGTCTGTGGATTATTTAAACCAGTATTAACAGCATCTTGATCAACAGCATTAGTACTTTGATCAGCAGTCTTTTCATCCACAGTTTTTTGATTCAGAACTGTATTTTCATTAACAGTATCTTCAAAGACAGCATCTTCATTCAAATTCACATCTTCCTTATTCCTCCCCAATGTGAATGAAGATAGCTTTATTAGCCTCCTCCTTTTAGACTTAAACTTCAGGAGACCTTCTGGATGTTGTGGAATGAGAGACTTAACTAATTTCTTCAACTCCTTATACTTCTGTTGAAGAATTTCCATAGCAAGAGCTTAAACATCATAAGCTCTCTTCAACCTCTTCAACTCTCTTGTCAAGGCATAATTATCCAGAACCTCTTCTTCATCAGGTGTAACCAAATTAGCTCCCTCATCTCCTCCAGATGTCTGAGAACCATCTGTGGAAGTATAATCATTGGGAGTGGGTGGTTGATTTATACCATGATCTGAATCTTCAATAGCAGTACCTTGCAGAGAAATAGTCTTTTCTGTTGAAGCAGTCTTTTCTCTTGAAACAGTCTTTTGAGAGATTTCTTGAACTAGTGAAGAAACAATGTTTTGAGAGACATCTTCTTCATTTGAAGGGGACCTCTCAGACTGTTGAGAAGTATCTTGAGATGGAGTGGGAGCAGAGTCTGAATGTTCAGATGCATCCTCTGAATCTTCATGAGCAGCATCTCTAACAACTTGTGCTACCTCCAACATGTAAGCAGTGAGAGGTGTATTCCTACCAGAAAATTTAGCACTCTTGGTGGCCATGAAGGTAAATACCTTATCAGGAAGAGAAACAACTGGCAAGAATTCTTGTGGTTTAGGAACACCTTCAAGCTGTTTATTCAAGAAGACCTGTATGAACCTAGGATACATCAAAAATGGAGAACCATTCTTGATGTGTTTAAGCATACCATCAAGTATCATCCAAGAAAAATTGAATGGCTGATTAGTAGCTAGTCCTACCAAGGCAGTGGCTATTGATTTGGGAAATTCATTCCAAGCATTACTCTTGTTGCTTAGACAATGAAGTAGGACATGGATCAAATATTTCCAATGTGGACTGAATAAGGGTTTTTCAAAGGTTAGCTTGCTAAGTGAACCCTCATATCCAATATCCCTAAGTGTATCCCAAAGTACCTCTTTAGCAAAACAAGCAGTACCTTCTTCATCATTAAACTGAAGGTCTGTTCTTATAGAATCCTCTGTAATGTGAATATTACGCCCAGCAACCTTAGCTGTAATAAACCAAACATCCATCTCCTCCCATCCAACTTTAGCAGTAGCCCAAAACTCTTGAATCCAAGGTGCAATAACATCGGGATTGACCAAGATAGCATAATTGATTGACGACCCAGTGAGAAAATCAATTATATCATGAAAATCAACATTCAATTCCGTTTTATCCAAGTTGGCTACCATATTGTGACGATTGCAAGTGGAACGAGCCATTGATGTATGATTGAGTAAGTAGGAGAGCGGCGAGGGTTATGTTTATGAAAAGTGGGATGGTAGTTATAAGGAAAGAGAATAATTCGGTAGGGTTAAGTATATATGGGTAAGATTTAAAAAATCAAATCCCAATAAAAGCGCAAACCGTTATTTTTGGCCCTTATTTCTTTCCAAGAAAATCAAAAATATTTTACCACACTTTTATTACCGTTGGAATAGTACCAGTTGTTCCAACGTCAGCAAAGCAGTACTTTCATTATAGCCGTTGAATAGTACTTTCAGCATCCAAAACCCATTTGCCTATAAAAAGACTCTTCATACATACTTTTCTTCATCACAAAAACATATCAAAAGCTTCAAAAATTATCTTCATCTTTCAAAACCATAACTTCACCATGAGCAGCTTTCCATTGGTTTACATCTCATCAGATGACTCAAGTGACACAGAGATTGAGTTTAACTTTGACTCTGATTCTGATTCAGACTCAAAGCCAGGATGGAGTGATTACTTTCCTCCAATTGCATCAAGCTCAAACCAGAGAAACTCTAAGAGAAAGGCACCAACTGCTGCTCCAGCTACAACACTATCCAAAGAACTGCCAAGAGCCTTGAACCAAGCTTTAGAGACTGCTCTGAAGAACTTGAAGATTCCTGTGGAAGAGAAGCCTGCAAGACTAGAGAAACCTCGAATGCAAGTGCTTTTCCTACCTTTTCCAAAGATGCAAGCATCTTTTGACGAAAAGAGAAAGCAAGCTCAGAAGGCAAAACACAACTACCAGGGCAAAGGGAAAAAGCCTATAGAGTAGTTTATGTAGGTTGTAGGTTGATGTAGGTTTGCTTTATCATGTATCTCTATTGATGTAATGACTATGGTCTTTGAAGATGAATGTACTGTCACTTTTAATGAATAAAAGTTCCTTTCTTTTGAATGATATATGTAGCCTCCCCTCAAAATATGAATGACTATTAATGCCTCCCCTCAAAAATAGCCTAAAAATTGATCATACCAATACTTACCACCAAATGCTTGAATCTTGAAACATCAAAGCCTTTTGTGAGTAAATCTGCTACATTATCATCTGTATGAATCTTGACAACATTAATCAATCTGTGCTCATAACAGTCTCGAATAAAATGATGCCTAATCTGAATGTGCTTAGTCTTGGAAATATAAACTGGATTCTTCACAATACAAATAGTACTCTCATTATCAATGTTGATAGGAGTATTCTTGAAATTGAATCCATAGTCCAAGAGTTGATATTGCATCCACAGTACTTGTCCACAACAACTTACAGCTGCAACATATTCTGCTTCAGTAGATGAGGTTGCTGCAATTGTTTGTTTCTTACATTGCCAAGAGACTAATCTTCTTCCAAGATATTGGCATCCACCAGTGGTTGATCTTCTATCAAAATTATCTCCAGCATAATCACTATCTGAAAAAGCTTCCAAGTGAAAAGGGGACTCCTTAGGATACCGAAATCCTAACTTAGGTTGATGCTTGAGATAGACAAAGATTCTTTGTACAACATTCATATGAGAAACCTTGGGTGAAACTTGGTATCTTGCACATAGACAAACAGCAAACATGATATCAGGTCTTGATGCAGTTAAATACATGAGACACCCAACCATAGATCTGTAAAGCTTGACTTCCACTGGTTTGCCTTCTTCATCTTTACCAAGTGAATTTGAAGATTTAATGGGTGTAGTGACTGGCTTGATAGTATTGAGGTTAAACTTTTTAAGAATGTCAGTGACATACTTATCTTGACTTATGAAGATACCAGTACTTGACTGTTTAACTTGAAGCCCCAAAAAGAAAGTTAACTCACCCATTGAAGTTCTTGCATAGCTTCAACCCAGCTTTCTTTAGTTAAGGCTTGAGCTACATTCTTGGGTTCTTCTTGAGAGATGAAACAAGCAAATAAACAAGTCTGTTGATCTTTATGGTTCATCCTATTCTGTTTATAAACAAAGCTAAGCAAAGCATTATGGGGCTTGATGGTATTTTTAGCTTTAGACCTTGTAAGAACACCAGAAGTAGGAGAACCAATAATCTTATTTGTAGGATGATTCTTATGTACTATTGAAGTGTGAGTAGTTGGTACAGTAAGATCATCTTCCAAGTTCATGAAATCAGGACCTTGTTGAGAGAAAAATCCATCATCTTGCAGCTCATCATCTGATTCTTCAAAAGGAGGCATGGATGAACCGGGCCAATCATCAGTATTTGTCCAAGTGTTTGAATTAACTCCCCTAGAAGTACTTTCAAATGGAGCAGCAGTACTTTGATCCAAAGTACTGGGATCCAAAGTGCTGTTGTCCAAAGTATTGTCAGATGAATTTTTAGATTTTCCCTTTGTCTTCTCTGCTTCATAAGCTCGTCTTTGTTCATCCTCATGGGACTTTGCAAGTGTTTCTTGAAAAAGCATCTTATTGAGTTCATCTTGAATGGTTTGATCTTCATCAGAGATTATGGGAGTTGAATCATCAGTACTTTGTGGTTCAATAGTACTTTGCTTCTTGTTAACAGGAATAGACTCTGTATCTTGAACAGCTGTAGAACTTGCATTAACACCATGAACTATGAACTATGAATCTTCTTCTTCTGAATGAATAAATTGATTCTCCTCCCTAACAGGCACATAGTTCATTGAAGGAGTCAATACATCAAGGTCAAACATCCAATCAGGACCTTTACCTCTTTGGTTTGTCTGATCTTCAAGGAATTTAACATGGAGACAGTCTTGAACCTTCTTTGTAACCTTATTATACACTCGAAAACCATTACTATTTGTAGAATAACCCAATAGATATCCTTCATCAGACTTGCCATCAAACTTTCCCAAATTATCAATGGTATTAAGGATAGTAAGAGGACATCCAAAAGGCTTCATAAAGCTTATACTAGGTTTCCTGCCCATTAGTAATTCATAGGGTGTCTTCATCTGAGGTTTGGTGATAGAAACTTTATTCAAAATATAGCAAGCAGCACTTACTGCTTCAGCCCAAAACTGAATAGGTAAGAGTGAATCTGCAAGCATTGTTCTTGCTGCTTCTATCAAGGTTCGTTTCTTCCTTTCTGCAACTCCATTCTGCTGAGGAGTTCTAACAATGCTAAACTCCCTCTTGATTCCTTTGTTGGCACAAAAATCATCCATAAGCTTGTTCTTGAATTCAGTTCCATTATCACATCTAATACCTCTAACCTTGAGTCTTAATTGATTTTCCAGGGATATTATTAAATCATGAATGGCATCAAAAGTTTCATTTTTAAATCCCAAGAAAAAGACCTAACTAAAACGACTGCAATCATCTGTCACAACTAAGCAGTACTTCTTCTTGTTAAGGCTTGAAACAGAAACAGGTCCAAATAAATCCATATGCAACAACTCCAAAGGTTCTCTAACTGTTCTTTCCCCAAGCTTCTTACATGAAGCTTTATGCTGTTTACCTTTCTTGCAAGCTAAACATGAATGATCAGTCTTGAAAGTTTTGGAAGGTAAACCTCTAACCAAGTTGCTTTTGACCAGCTTGTTGATGTTCTTGAAATTCACATGACCTAGTCTTCTGTGCCATAGATGTGCTTCTTCAAGTGTTGCCTTTGCTATCAAACATGTAGCTTTCTCAGAGGAGATAATATTCTTCATATCAATAATATACACATCATTGTGTCTTGGTGCCCTCAAAATCACCAAGCTTTCATCTTCAAACTTAAACTCAGGGGATAGAATAAGACACTCTGTATCAGTGAACAACACAGGGTACTTCTTTTCACATATCTGAGAAACTGATAAGAGATTGAACTTGAGCTCTTTCAAATAACGAACATTTTCAAAATCAATCTTTCCTGTCTTGATAGTTCCTTTTCCAGTAATTCTTCCTCTAGTAGCATCATCCCCAAAAGCAACTTTTCCTCCAAAGTATGGCCTAAAATCTGAAAAAATCTCCTTTTCTCCTGTCATGCTTCTAGAGCAACCACTATCAACAATTAAATGATCTTTAAGCTCCTCTTCTGGGTTGCCCTGCACAATGATAAGAAAGTTAGTTTCTTTTAGGAACCCAAGCCATTACTGACTTGTGTTCCCCTTGTGGAGTCACATACTTAAAATCTTTAAGTATGTAATTTCCACTGTTTTTGTGAACATGATCAATTACTTTCTTATGTTTTAAAACTTTATCTTTGTTAGAAAAACAACTTTCTTTTTCAGCAATATGTTTCTTTCCACCCATACATTTTGAAAGTACTGGTTGGTCCCCAGCAGTACTTTCCTTCTTGATCCACATGCTTTTAACTTTTTGTGTTGAGGTCTGTGGTTTAGGGAATCTTCTGTAAGGCCTTTTATCAGCAGTACCTTGATTGGGTGAAAATCTCCTAACAGTACTTTGAGAGAATACTGTTTTTGGCTTACAAGTACCTTGAAAAGTCTGACCTGAAGGTACTGGTTGTTTGGAAAAAGATCTTTTCTGTTGAGGGTACCTATAGGTTTTTGTGAAATTACTATGGTTGACCCTATTTGAATAATTCCAAACTGGTTTGTGTGAAACTGGTTTTGTCTCTGTTGGCCTATGTTGAGCAGATTTAGTCTTTAGGTATTGACTTAAGTATTCTGAATGTAAGTTACAATCTTTTATCAAGTGATTAGGACTATAACAAACAAAGCATAATTTTTGATTCATTGACCCAAATCCTGTTCTTTGAGGTTTATAGCCAAGACCAGTATGACCTCTAGGTGAATGATTAAAAGAATTTTTAAAGTTAGCAGTATTTTTAAAAGTATTTTGTGAAAGTACTGCTGAGTGACTAGCAGTTCTTTGAGAAAAGTTTGAGAATACTGCTGGTTTTGGAAAAACTTTAGAAAATCTTTTATAATTATGTGCATTCCTTTTATGTGTAGCATCTTTAGGAATCTCAATTTTTGCTTCAGATGAACTTGGATTAGATTGACCCTTAAGTTTATTCCTATACTCTAGATTGTCTACTCTATAACAAGAAACATCTTTCCTAGGTGGTTGAAAACTTCCAATGGCATGAGGAACTGCATGATACCCCTCATCTTTCTTAAATTCAGGAGGTGTTGGGCTTATGGGTTAATCACTACTAGATCTGTTTTCTTCTGAGCAAGTTTCAAATTCACTAGTTGAGAGTTCCTCTGAATTTTCTTGTTCCTTATCACTAGTTGGGTTCTCTTCTGAACTACTATACTCATACCATAACCTAGTCCTGTTTTAATATGTGCTCTTCTTTGTTTTTCACAAAAACTAGCATGTGTAAGACCAACTTCTTTCCAACTAGCAAGTTTATCTAACAAAGCATCTCTTTCTTTAGTCATCTTTTCTAATTCAGACACCTTACATCCTAACTTCCATTCACTTAGTTTTAATTGATAATCCTGTTGCTTATATTGTTCTGCCCAAGCTACTTCATTGTTTTCATGTGTTATTTTTTTGGCTTCCATTGACTCTAAAGTCAATTGATAACCAAGAACTTCAGTCCTAGCTTTATTATGTTTATCTCTTTCAGACACATAATCATTAAGTACCTTTTGATACACATTATTACACTTAGAGCATACCTCAGTAGCAGTAGGTGAAGTAGGTGAAGTAGCAACCAAAGCCAGCAGAACAGGTTCATCTTCACTTTCCATGCTCCAATCAATGCCTCCAAGATCTTCAGTAGAATCCAAAGCAAGATATCCTGGTTCCTCATCAAAAGTTGTGCTCCAATCAAATTCCTCCATTGCAACCATAGACAGAGTGACTGGTTCATCATCAAATTCAGTACTCCAGTCAACCTCTGATAGATTTTTTTGAGCCACTAAAGCTTTTGGTTTTGGTTCAGGAACTTCCTTGATTTCAATCTGGGTTTTGGGTTTCTCAATCATCCTGTTTGTTTGATACTTAGCAAACTTGCATTCCCTTGCAAAGTGTCCAATCCTTTGACAATTGAAGCATTGAATCTTAGACTTATCAAATGCTATACCCTGTTTGGCTTTGAAATCAATGCCTCTTCCTGTTTTCTTCATGAACTTTTTGATCCTGCATTTAATCATAGCAAACTTGCCATCTGATGTCATTTCTCAAGATCATCTTCTTTCAATTTGCAGGCAGATCTTCTTCATAAGGTAAACAGGTAAAGTGGCTTGCTGAGCAAAAATGAGCCACAACATCATTCACAATTGATGTTGTTTTGAGGGTGGTGAAAGTGGTAGTGGTTCATAATTGTGGTTAACTCAACAACAGTACTTTGTACAGGCAAGCGTACTTTAGTGGAAGTACTTGCTTTGTTTTTTGCAGATTGACACAAAAGCAATATTGTTGTTGAGTTGAACCAGATTTACTCATCTCATGCTCATACCCTCAAGTTATTGTAGAGATCATCAAAGTCCATGTAGCCAATCAGGGTGGACCTCTGATCATATACAAATTGACATGCGCATAGATGGTAAGGATCCTTAGAACTTCAAGTTTTGCATCTTCAGAGATATATCACACCATGTATTCTGCATGCTGAGAAGATCTTTGAAATCCTCTTCATTAAGGCAGCATCAAGCCCTTCTCTTCTCCAACAGAAAAGTTTCCAAACTTGCTGCCTTCACAAACTTCTGTGCATCTCTTTGAAAAGCATCTTACCTCCAAATCTTTGTCTTGGTAGCAGCCTATTTTTGCATCCTATACGCATGTGAAAACTTTAGCAGTGACCATCAGTTAGCAGGCAAACAGTTGTTGAGAGGAGCTTTTGTCTTGATTTTTTTCACAGTAGCAGATAAAGTTGTGGCTGGATGTGGTTTGGGCTTGTTCCCTCACTTACTAACAGGTCTTCAAGAACTTGATTGCCATGACAAATGATATCCCAGAGTGCAGAGTCAGGGATAGCAATTGTAATGGCCTCTCTTCATGCTCCATAGATCATATTCACCTTCTTGACTAAGGAATTCGAACAAGTGGGTGATGGAGGCATTGGGTAGTTCAGGTGTAAGACTCTTGTTAGGGTTGCGTTTAAGAAAAATCGGTTTGGGTTTAAGGGATTTCATTCTTAATCAGAGTTTCCACACAAGCTCTGAACCACTTGTTGGATCGTATACTCTGACCAAACTTCTTATATAGCTTGTTAAGGTTTTACGCAGTCTTGGTAATCTAATACTTAAAATGAAACACTGAATTAACTCTGTTTAAGTATCGAATTACTTTAAACAAAGCTAAGAAAGAAAAACAAAACTTTCAACTTATATTAAACCTTGAATCTGCTTATCGAAACAGACTCACAAAACAACCCTAATAACTCTAATATCGACTTTTTGGCTTCTTCTTAAAATCGTATATAAACTAATTATCGACCTAGGATCCTTTTATAGGCCAACAAGGAAAAACCCTAGTCGGTTTACAATACTTTGAACGAACAGTAAAACTACTCTAACTATAGATATTCTAAATTTACATTTAATATTTCCTAATCTAATCTTTGCTTGTCGTCAGTTTTTTAAATCCTTTGCAGTCTGACTTTATTCAAACGAGCCAGTTTTCTTTGATCTTGAGGCGTACTTTGAACTTTATACTACTTGAGCAGTACTTTGATGTTTCCAGCAGTACTTCAACAATTTTACCCCAACAAGGAACTTTATCGACAACGGCCTAGACCCAATCTGATGTGCGATTTTGATCATAAAATCGTATGATTAGATGCCCATGATGAATGAGATTATGAGAAAGTAATTTAGCTAGAGTTTTTAAAGAAGCGTATAGGAGAAGAGTACTAAATGAAGCACTCTATTAAATGCCCAAAATAGATTGATTTACTGCTTGGAAAACCAAACTGGAACAGTTTATAGTTTAGTTACACTTCCCATGCAAAACAAATAAAAATAAAAACATATTTCAGGTTGGAATAAAAAAGAAGGCTATATCCAAGGCTCGAATAGATTGGAACCCCCCCCCCCCCTTTGTGCTACAAAATTAATAGTTGTTGCATCCAGTTCTGGGGTCAACATCTTGTACTATAATTAAAAGGAATTAATCATTCGGAGTTTTTTTGACAAAACAATCTTTAGCTGGAAAAAAAAATTGGACCAGTAGGAATCCTCGATTTTTGATCACATAGGCGAAATCGAGCAATATGATTGGCCAATAAGAAGTCAAATTTTGGGATGATTTGGTCAAACTTTAATTAAATTCGGTTGGAGAATTTGATTTAGGGAAAAAAAAACACATAAAATATATGCTGTCAAATTTATTAAAATAAAAACTTTAAAGGAGGAGGCTGGTAATACATTTATAAAACATTAGTAGTTGAATTTAATTTTAAATAATATTTTATGGAGTTAAGTGTAAAATTCAAAATCTCCATGTTTTTTTGATAAACTTTAGGTTAATCAACAAATAACCTCCTTACACTTTATACCCCCTACACTTTATAATGATGCAACTTTGTTTACAATTACATGAGTATTAATGTATTGGTTTGCAGACTTCCATTCATTAAACTTACAAAATTATTATAAATGTACGATTACTTTAATATACGTTAAATACTTTTTAAAATAAATATTAGTTTAAACTTTCATCTATTAATATCTTTTACTATTTACGCTTAAATATAATAAGAAACTCATGCTCATCTATTAAAAGTTAAATATATATATGTACACGGGTATTGAATATTAAATACAGTTAAATTATTATTAACGGTTAATATAAATACTCAAATTGTTAATACGGAGTATATGAAACATAAATATACGCGATTGTTATTATAACGACTCATGTAATTATTATATATTTAAAGTTTATATGCGTGATTTTTAAAAAACTTCATCAACGCTCATTATGTATTACTAAACTCGCACATTTTGTACAACCATGATTAATAGTTAAAGTTAAACAACAACACAATCTCAACATTATCATCTAATGTAGCTAAACAAATTAAATCTTTCACCACCCGATAAATTTTAACAAAATATTAATTCATATGAATATAAATGAAAACCATTTTGCATACTTATTAGTTGTACTTATATCATAATTATCACAGGTAAATTCTTATATATCCATATATTAAACAAAAATTTTAAAATAAATTTGATTTATGTGTAATCTTATGTGATCAAAGAACCTTTGTCCCAATAACATTAGAAGAAGACACGCTTAAGAATCCAATACAAGGTCGATGCCACGGTTATATTTACAATTTCTACTAACTATTTTTCTTACTTTCGCACATGTTGATGCTCTAACTTTTTAAAATATACATAAGATTTTCTGTTTTTAAACGATAATACTATAAAATAATTTTTTCTGGAAAACCCCGTGCGTGCACGGGTATTATAACTAGTTTTTTGTGGCAACATTTTACAAAATATGCATGTGTAATTGTAAATCTTTGTTTCGGTTCAGCGTAGGCTAGTTTTTACCCGTTTAAATGTTCACATTGTATATTATGAATTCCAAATAAATGAGGATCGTCCTTCATATGGTTAACGTCCTTCAATGGTAGCTAATAAGTTTAGTTTATAGCACCACATTATCTAATATATCTCTATATTATATATAACAGGAGGCGCTACACGCGTAATGCCACCTCATTGCCCAGTCATTGCCATGTAATTCATTTTCTGCCATGTCATCAACATGACACATAAGCTTTCTTTTCATCCATAAATCCGGATTTAATTTTTCCAAAAAGACACACCACAAGGATCGAACTCTGGATGTTAGAACAAATATACAAACAGCTCAACCATTGGAGCATTTGAATTTTTATGATAGAATTTGTAGATAATAATTGATATGGGAGTTTGCAAACAATTCAAAATATACGTATCACCATATACCTATTCCTTAATTATACCTCTACAATCCAAATTAATTAATATACGGCTTTTTATTTATTCATCACACAAAACCCTAATTTTTCCTCAACCATCTTCTCTAATGATTGATTATTTTTATTTTGCTTCTTTAATGCCTTATTATGTTCATAATTGTTGTATAACGTTTGTGCATATTATGTGTTTTTAGAGGTGTATAAAGTCTTTTTTATGATCAAACACGAATCTAGAATCCAATACAACAAGATCCAAAACATGGTACAAATTTTGATGGCTATGTGTAAACGCAATTGCATGTAAGTACGAGATATTAGTAGATAACTAATTGTAATCAAACATTACTTCCATATACAGTTTATTGAAATCAAACATTACCATTCATACAACATGACCAGATGTTATGCAGCTATATTAGTAGATAACTAATTGTAATCAAACATTACTTCCATATATAGTTTGGATTTGATTATCCCTTTACATGCTTTTGGTTTTTTGAAATCGTCTTTGTATGATTTTTGTTTTTTATTTGTTCCACAAGTCATTTTTTTATAACGCGTCACAAGTTTTGCATGCCTAATCTATCAGGTATTTTAATGATGAGAAAGGTGGTCATGTATCTCATTGTTGTTGTAGGGAAATTGGAGAACAAAAAGGAAAGTTATACGCAATCAATGTTCCTTTGAACGATGGTACAGATGATTGTAAGTTCAAGTAGATGACAGATGCTGATATAAAGCTTGGTATCATTTGATTGAACATTATCGATCATTGCAAACGTTGTTGAAACATATCAACCTGGAGTACGTGTATTGATTGCTAGCTACAATACGAGCGGCGCATGAAGATGTTGTTTAGAAGGTGTTGGCTGCATTTAATTCAATGGCTATTTTGCATATGTTTCTACCAACGTACGATCACGTGGTATAATAGTTCATTTGTCACATTCTTGCAGGCTACAATATGAGAGGCGCATGAAGAGGCTGTTCAGAAGGCGCTGGCTAATCAAGTACATAAAAAAGGTACGTATGTTTTCCCTTAAAACCCTAATGATGAATCCTTTCTGGATACTCTTAATAATGGTGTCGTACCTACTATAACTTCTGTGTGACAGGTTAGTATCCAATTTTGTTTGTGCTGGATACATGGCCATCTTTACACACCTTGATTGGCTAAAGTTTTACTTAACTAATCACAATGAGCATATAAATTGTGGCTTTGGAGCAAAAGATGACAATATCAAGGCAGTCATATGCATATTTGACTGTTCATATCTTTTCTTTTGCATTGAATTTCTCATTGCTGATGAATAAAATTGACAAAGGTTCAATCTTTTCTTGTGTTTTGAGAATGGTTTTATAGGATCATTATAAGGATCTGAGCTCTAAGCCTTTCTTCCCAAACTGATTAGCTGCATAACATCTGGTCATGTTGTATGAATGGTAATGTTTCTTGGTAATTTGCTTACAGTTGTTTGGCTAACAAAACAAATTTAGGTTATTCGTTTTGAATATAATCTTACTGATAATATTGTGTTTGGGTAGGCTTGCGAGGGAGTTGAAACAAGCCATTGAACACAACATTTTTCAATCTTAACGATAATATTGTGTTTGACTTAAGAACCCCTTAAAACAACATTTTTTGTAGCAGACCCAAACACCACTTAAAACGACCCATAGAACACATTATTAGTTTGTAATAGCAATCTTTTATTATTGTAATATGGTAAAATGGAAGAAGGTAAAACCATTGGCCATATGCAGTCTAATTAATGCATGGCTTGAACTTTAAACATAATATTTCTGGCTTTAAGACGTTTATCAAGAAAGAAAGCATTTGAAGTAGTGTATAGATGTAAGATGTTAGATAAATAAGCACAATTAAACAGCTATATGTGCCTTTTTTCAGTTATGAATGTTATGGTACATCACTCTTTAAAGACGATGAGGGTAGAAACTCAAATTTATCTGCAATAACCACATGATTTTATATGAGTCTATTTCTATTTTTTTTATAAAACAGTTTATTTTTTGTTTAATGTAGGCTGAGGCCGCTTAGTTACAAAAAGTTGCAGCAGCTCAAACGCAATCCAGTAGACCACATATGACTAAAGAGGTACCAACATGCATGCCATGTTATGAGTATGAAAGGAGATATGGTAATCAGGCCATGTTAGAGTGTACAAGAATAAAGAACATGCTGAAGTTGAATTCACTGTGAGTAGAGAATTAGGTGTAAGCATTTACTTTAAAAAAAACTAAAATTACATATTTAAAGATTTTTTAAATTTGGATGTAAATGTTGTGGAATTTCATTACACATATCCAAGGAAGATACTGTCTTAGAATCCATCCGGTTAGGAGGGAAGTAAGTCGCCTCGATCCTATGCTCATGAGATCTATTCTTCACTTCTGCTGGCCTTAACTGAGTAGGTAACATAAAATTTCAATTATGTTGTTGCGTTGAGAATCCTTAAAAAAAATTCCAAATATGAAGTGGGTCGAATTTTTATAGGAGTCACACATTATGCTCTCGATCAAATATGGATGTACATAACTGCACGCACTCAATGTCGGGGTCGCGGCCAAGCAAGCCAGAAAATACAGTGGCGACATGAAAGGGAGGAATAGCGTTGGAAATCCTAAAGAGGTAACATTAATTTTGATTTCATTATGAACATTTGAACCTAGATTCACAAACAGTTTGAAGAATACCTCGGAAATTTTGAATTGGTTAGAGTTTAAAGCGAAGAAAATAACTACTACTTACAAGCAACACCATTCTTAAGTTTTCTTATGGGGCAAATTGGCATTAACATCAGGATTATCAAATGACATAATTGCGAGTTAGAATACCACATATGGGTTAGAATGGGTCTAAAATGGCATTTCAACAATCACACTGCCCTTACTTCTAAAAATAGCTAAAAGAGGAATGGTTCAGGCCGATTGCAAACCACTTATTCGTTTATTTAGATACCATTGCTTATCTTACAACTTTGTAGTAAAATATTTAAAGTACCAGTCAATAATGACAATATAGCGAATTTTGTGGACCAAAATGAATGTATTCAAGAATATATGATGATTGCTGATGTATTGTTGTTTCTTTGGCAGTGCAAATTCTGTATAAAGGTTCTTCGTTGTAGCCTGCAGTTGTCTTTCGATTACGTGGAAACTCAAATCCAGAAGAACCAGTAATATTCTTTGGAGAATAAGAAATCATAAAAAGAAAACAAAAAGGATCAACGCTTGCAGAAGTTAAAAAGCTAATGGGTGGAAATATTGACACAAGTGGTATTACAACGCTTGCAGAAATAAAAAAGCTAATGCTTCGACCAGGACTAAAGACAACTCTACCAACTTCGCCTTAAACTTTTGTTACAAGAAACATGATCTATTAGTGATACAATATCTATTTGTAGTTTGTTTTGGAGATTCCATGAACAAAGGGAAATTGATAGACGCGATCGGCCAAGAGTGAATATATCTAAGAGCTGGAGAGTCCGTCGAATCGTGCAACTTCATGGTCTGCACCTACAAGAAAGATGAAAAGGTGACTTCAACCAGATCATCATCAGGAAAAGAAACATGGAGTTACAATAATGTGTAAGTCGATGCCATAGCTTTAGCCATTTGACAATATTTTTCGCTACAGGCGTATGGATTTTGATAAATATATATATATATATATATATATATTGTATCTATACTCAGTAGCCCATTTTGTGATCAATATTCGCTTCAACTTTTTCTTATTCTTCTTTTAACGCACAAAGAATTTTTGTTACATCACAAATACAAATTGTTAAACAAACAAACTGCTTTCAGTTAGCCTACACTTTAAAAGAAATAATAGAATGTGATTGTTTGCAAATTCCATCATTCCACCTCTCCTAGCTTTCACTGTCAGATTTTGGAGACTTGAAAAACCCAAAGGGGTGAATGGGTTTCGTGGGTCAAATGGGTAATAAAAAGATGCCAAAGGGGTGAACAGGTCAAACGGGCCAAAAGCCGCTTAAGGTGTAGTTATAATTCTTATATCTTCTGATTTAATTTTATTAAATCAATTTTTTCATTTAGCTGATATCATTATAAAAATTTTATTTGACACAGTTTTAGCTGATTCATAGGATATGCAATTTTAGGTACAACCCAGCAAGCAGAAACAAGTTCTAATGGTTCACGTAGAAATAACAGATGCGCCGAGTCAATGCCTCGAGGTTATTTACTTAGTTGTTATATATTTTGGATATTATGCCACCATTGCAAAGGCACCCTCAAGGGTCTTTATTATAAATATGCTAATGTCACCTGATCTGCACATGTGGTTTAGTGATGTTACTAACTTACTAAAAATTGAATCTTGAAATTGGGTTGATTGCGGCTTAGTAACTACAAATCTTTTGTGGGAGTTATATATTGCAGGCCACACTTTGGTCAACTTTTTAACCAAACTAGCAGCTGAAACAAAAGCTTTGATGGTAAAAAAATTAAGCATGGTTTTGATTGTTACTAAGATTTAATATGACCCATCAAGTTCATTAATTTTAATCATGTTTATCAGGTGCACCAAAGATCATTAAGCCACAAAAAACCATTGATGGTGAGGTATGAATTAAAACTAAATCTATATCAATATCTACTATCTGATATATTTTAATAGGAAAATGACATACTAATTAGCCCATGAACCATTTAGAGAAGCAAATGGCTAATAAAGTGTCAAGTATAAAAGTAGTAGATTTGATAATGGTCTTGGTTCTTTGGAAATAAGGTTTGAAATCCAACCTGATATTCGTGAGAGCCTTGATGAAGATGAGGTGGATATGTCAGGAGACTAAGGAGATGAAATTGATGAAGGTGGCGATGGAGATAATGAAGGCCGCAATGATCTGCAAAAGCTTTTCCCATTTTAAAATTTTGGAACCGTTATCATCTGATTTTCGCCTCCAATTTTGATCATTCTAAGGGTTATTCAAGATGTGTTGATAATCTTATTTAATGAATGCTTATCTTTAGACCAATCAATGACCATATTCCATGCATGTCATCTAATATCAGAACAGTTTACTACATCGGATTGCAGTGAGACTGGATTAGAGACATCGTGTTTAGATGGCCATGGATGTAGGTTTTTTTTCCCTATTGCTGCTCCTTTTGAGCGCCAAAAGCTTAATGTGTTTGTGTAAATCTTTCAGATGGTGAGGCCAACTGACTATGAATTATGTTAGGCAATTAATGATATTCGAAGGAAGTATGAAGTGGAGAAATAGGAGTGCATCAAACTTGAAATATATAACATCACTTATTATACTATATACTAAAAGGCAGGAAATAACGGGGCCAAAAATAACGGAGTGCTACAGTGTTTGTAACAGTGCTCTTACGGTTGCTACAGTACCTCACCCCGTTTCCCGTTCCGTTTTCTTCACACATATTTCCTCCCAGTTCCAGAGCCTTCTTCACACTTTTTCTTCTCCATTTTCATCGACATAAAAACACACAAACACACACCATTCCAAAACACTCATCTCTCACTACCCTGATCATTAACCCTTATAAAAAAAAATCACAAACCCAGATTGAACCAACAATAGTAATTTTATGGCATCTTTTCTTTGATCGATTAGGATCTGCTCATAAGCAAGTGCTTTATTATGGTTTAGTTATTGTTAATTGATGATTTAATTGAGATACTTCTTTTACTTTTATTTTTCTTTCAAATTAGGGTTTCATTAATTTGGAGGGTTTTGTTGATTGGATTTGCAGGTTGGCTTGCTAACGATGGGCTGAGAAGACATATTCGTCTCCAATTCAGTGTCGATCCCTCCATTTTTTAGGTACCACTTTTGGCTTCTTTAAGCATGTGCAGTAGTATATTTATGTACATTATTATGTGTTTAAAGATGATTTTCCACTTAAAAACATGATCCAACTACTATCAAAATGTCACACAGAAAGTATAATAATAGTGTCTTTGAAAAGATGCAAAGACGAATTCAATGGGTTGTCTAATAAGAGTATTTCAACTGCAAAAGGTTATTATATGTCTGGATAACAGACATCAATATATGTAATGAACAAAACTTATGTTAGATACTACAATATTTGAAACAAACAAAAAAAGAAAAGTAATGCATTCTCATTCTCACGGAATAGTAAACATTGCACTCATTTAAACCAATTTTCTTTTAATATATCTTTTATGTGTTTGAAGGTTTCATATAAATTGTATTTTTTGTTTCCTGTTCAACTGAACTTAATCTAAGGGGTGTTTGGGATTGCTTATAAATAAGCCCTTTAAAATTGCTTGGTTGAGCTTATGGCTTATTCAGTCATTTTTTCCGGCTTATGGGGTCGTTTGGTTGAGCTTATGGAGTATTCGGACACAAATACTCAGATTAGCAGTGGTACATAACACAAATTCGAGTTGCGCCTCATATAGTTGCAAACTAAAAATTAATTCTATGTTATTTTATTTTATGTGCAAATATGAAAAGGATCTGTGAGTGACATGATTATTGGACTACCAATTGACCTCGCAGCTGAGAACCGCAAAAGAAAATGTGGGTGCATTGTGGTGGTTCACGTTTGTCGCTTACCGGTACGTGTGGTTGAACATGGTCACCGTTCAGTAGGAAGGAAAAGGGATTGAGTGAGACCAAATTCATTGAGATTCTCTGAAGCACAGGTATGGCAGCTTCAACCATATACTTATAAATGGATTGTATTGCATTGTGTTTTACTAGAAATAGAATCACATAACATTCTTTTAGCAAAAAAACGAAACGTGCAGGCCAGTGACTTTGACACCTTTTCCTGATTGCTTAAAGGCCTTTGTTCCCGTTGTTTGAGCAAGATTCTAATGCAAGTGATGTCAGGTCAGGATAGTTGTATGCCGCGAGGGATTACACGTATAGCAAGGAGAAAATGGCTAAAGAGTAATCCTCTCTTTATCTTTTTTCCATAACAGTAAGTGAAATACATTTACGGTTTGAACCTTTTTTCCTACTTTTTGTTCCGCATGCTGCAGCTAAATGTAGCAAATGCTTATATCAGGTGCTGCAATAAAATGGACAAAAGAATATATAGTTGACTATATTTAAAAAAATAGATAGAATTCGAAGATGTGAAATAAGGAATAGAAAATGTATATCTCCATTTATTATCTAATACGGAGTATACTTGATGATAATATATAACCAAAACCAAAGTTCTTTTTTAGAGCACTTGATCATGACGATTTTACCATGCCAATTAGTTACTACACAAAATCCATCATATTAATTTTAACACTTCTCTACCTTATCTTCGGCAGACAGGATTCGATCATAGATGGTCCTTTTATGTTTCAGGTACGATCTAAACGGGGGGATAAGGCAAGCATTAAAACTATTTACAATTTCTAACAGACATATGGATTTTCATAATTAGATGTTTATGAAGTGTTATGGCGGGCTATTCTTTTTCGTAATTCCGAATGTTTTGTTTTGTTTCACCTCTCTACAGAAATCCGCTTGCAAAGACCGGTTCCTGCAGCTGTTGTTTATGTTATTCAATCTATCAGTTGAGTCATTGCGGCCTCCTTAATCTCTAACAGGTGTTTTATTTTTCTAGGTGTAACTGATATACACAACAGCCTAAGGAACTTTAGATACGACTGACATGCGATGTGGATTGTTGAGTGATACAGGGTTAGAATAGATTCATGGACATCTTTGGTCTTAAAAATAATTATATTGTTGTATTATGCGAAACTCATGCGTATTAGGGGTAGGATTGGGTTTACACTTTACACTCAAATGTAGAGCGACATACTTGATTGTGCCCGGTATACTTCTGAAAGATAAGTAGTACTACTTACTAACGTACTTTGACCAATTATCTCTTTAGGCAAACATGAATGTTAACTACCCGCATGCCCAAAAGAAACGAAAACTAGCTGTTGCATTTGACCGATTTGTTTTAGTGTCTTATTGATGGTATTCGGTAGTTGCAGTTACTAACAAACTTTGTAACGTGTGTTAGTAATGATTTATGGTTACTTTAGCTTTACTAAATTCTTTTTGTTTTATATTAGTTTTTTGTTCTTAAATATATTTTCATCTTTGTCAAGGTGGAGAATGAGAAGACAATACAAAGAAGTCAAATATGATCAGGACCACCAAGATGTAAAAGAAGGTGTCGTTTGTGTGGTCCATGTGATACAATACAAGTGCCTACGACATCACAAATCAACAATGCAAAAAAACCGATAAAACACATCACACAATACATACAACGGAAAAAAAAATTCCAAAAACCCCCGCCGCAACGCGCGGGCTACCATGCTCGTTCTTACTAATTTAAGATATATACCTAAAATCACGTTTAATACAGATTTATCAAGGGATAAGAGTAAGGAAAGAAGAAAGGCTGGCTATATGTTAGATAACTGGAAAGGATCAGAAGGGAGAATAGTAAGACTCGATAAAAAATAAAACTAACATTTAGATTACATACGGGAAGCCTGTAGTGGCAAAGAAGGGCAGTATTTAGGTACTTTGAGAAGAAATTTTGATGTTGAAGTTTCTCATATAAAACCTTCATGGCCTTCCTCTCAGGTCTCCAAGAAAAGAAGTAAATAAGCTTTTGCCAGGACAGGTATACGGTTTTCTGTTCTAAGTTCCATGTTATCTCTTTGTTCTCAGTTACATGAAGACACTACTTTGCGAGTTTGCGTAGACTATTTCAGAACACGTGTGCAAGTACCTCAGGTATCATAACATTAATTACTTTTTGTTATTATTTTGTAGCGTTTTTAAACCTCGGTATCAATGGTTACAAAAGACATGCTGAAAGAGCACCTAACGAATTTGAAAACACCATGAATAAAGGAAGACCAAACCATTATTAAAAAATACCGCATGGGAAGGTTTAGTGAGATGTTATTTTTGAGGTCCTTTTAATGAGATATATATCACATCGCTGCAAATAAGGTTTAATTCTAAACAAAATGAAACCAGTAATTTAATCTGGTCTTCTTTTTCTTTGTCATGCATAGTCGCAAGTGAAGATTCTGGGAAAAGCAAAGATTTTTCATGTTTTTTTGGAGGTTAAGGTAAAATCGTTACTAATATTTTGTTTTTATTTATTTTACGTCCATCTCATAATCTCTATAATGAGTCGGTTTTACTGTTTGCAATGGATGGGCCGACCACACGATGATAGCTATAGCAACTGTGGTTAGTAATAACATTTTGATCTCTTTTTCACAACTGAATTTGCCTATTATAGTCGTTGCATATTATGCACGATTGCATTTATGACTATTAATTCCTTATTCCAGTGCTTATCAAGGGGTCTTAGGGAGGAGAACCCAAAACTACCTATGTCTGCACTGCCTTATGTCTCCCTATCCAACCACTCATAGTTTCAGCTGTTCATACCGGGATGATGGAGGTACACATTTACATCATCAAAACTGTTTAAGTATTATGTATTTGTTTATTTTATTTAGTACAAATGTAGTAAATTTGAATCTAGAAAACAAGTGGCTAAAGGTCACACTGTTTTTAAGTAGGCGTGAAAATTCCTTATATGCTGTTATGTGACTGAATAGGTGCTCTTTAAAGATCACAACTAACAAGCATTATGTGTCCAAACAAGCAAATGCTATAAACCCCTGATAAGTTAAAAATATTGATAGTAAATGTTTTATAATTAGGAGTGAAAGACCCTTAAATTAACCTAAGCAAAACCAATGCAATCGTAATATCCATTAGTTTTTTTGACTGATTGTTGAACTGGTGGCTTTTGCATTGCAGATAGTTGCAGCACTAATTATATGGATGAAGGAATTACATATGCAGACCAGCCTGAACCAGAATATTTTGAGGTAGATACTCCACGAACAGTAGATAGTCGTGAAGATAATAATACCTCTGCATCAGATTCTCCTTCTGCAAACATGTCATAAAGCAAACAACATGCTTTTGAACCTACAACATATCACACAGTTTCAGAGACGCAACCACCAGTTTCGGCCAAAGAAGAGGTGTTGACAAATGGTGCATCAGATCAGAGGGTGATTCCGTCTTATACAAAACCAATTGAGGATTTTAGTGACGACGGGGACAATTGGATTCATTATAACTCAGAAGAATTAAATGGGTACGAAGGGCCTCATGTTCCTGTTTGAACTGATGAAGACGTTTCATTTAGTGATAATGGGAAATGGTGGGCGGTTTTCTAGATAGGAGAAGATGATAATAACGGAAGATGGTTAGGAATTCAGAGGCATTTACTACAGATGGAGAGACAACGGGAACATATCATAAACATGTTACAGGTATGAAAATGGGAAGATTACATAGTGGGTCATTCGCAGGTCGGGTCAAATTGGTTCACATACACTTTTTGGGTCGAATGTTTTGATACTTAATGCATAAATCGCGAGGACAAAATTTTATTTTTACCTTTGTTTAAAGCTAAAATTTCCGTTTATGTTCTCAAACTGATTGTAATAATTTACAACTTCTTTTAAACCAATCAATGCATTTATTATCTAATGTGTTGTTCAGCATACCGCAAAAACTTTTTTTATTTATCTTTTTCTTTTTTTGCGTTTCATGCTTTCGAATTAATATTTAGTTGAAACATGGAAATATTTGAAGGACTAAATTTTGTCGATTTACATAAACGCATGACATTTCGCGCACTATCTAATCGTTATCATAATTATGTGTAATGGTTTTCTTCTTATGAAGTAAACTTATTAAGCTAGCCCGCCTATCAGGCGGGTCATGAAGCTTGGGTGAAAAACCAAAGATCTTGATGGCTTGGGAGAACAAATATTATTCTGAAGCTCCTGATATTGCTAAAGGACGCTCCGGACTTCATGTAATCAAAGACTGATAATATGTAGATGTTCCCAAGGAGTCTTTGACCAAAACCAGAAGCAGCTCATACAGTGGCCTATTGAGGAAACTAAAATGTTGCACAAAAATTAGGTCAGTTATGGAGATAAGAAACTTGAAGATGGATCAATACAGGAAATTGAAAGCATAACTGCCTCACAGGTAATTAGCCTTCATAATAATAAATCTTACTTTGACTTCTTTTGAATAAAAATGTTTTTTTTTTTTTTATTTGAAGGACGGATGTGAAAATTTCGTTAAACTAACCAACAAGGAAGAAGTTGAAGAACTGGATCACAGTGTGGTTGATCCGCAACTTATATGCAGTGCAAAGGATTCATCAACCAAAGGCAAATTCGGACCATTTGGGCTGTTAGCTTTGGCTTCCAGCAACTTAACCGAACAGACTGCAATCTTCTTTAGGATCTATAAGAGCAGCGATACGTTGTCCTAATGTGCAGTGATCAAAGTCATTTATCTTTAACTCAAGTATCTCATAAAGTCATAAATAAATTCAAACTTTGACTAATAGAACCCAATGTATGCATTTCTTTATGACACGCACATCTAATTGGTAGACAAAATAAGCCATAAAGTTTAGATATGGCGATATGAGCAAGTATGTTGATGCCTCAAACTTTTAATTTCAACTTATTTGGATTTGTCATTTTGTTTTATGAACATAAACTATCAACTTCATAATTCTGTCGGGCAACGTTAGAAAGGACGATATGTAACGGTTTGACTGATTGTGAATGTGTGAATTGAAGTAAATGTACATCTTTCCCCTCCACTTTTAAAGCCATTCTTGACCAACCTTCTTTCGTTATAGAAAAATATGTCGCTAATAATTATAAGATGCAGGGAGACTGGACTCCAAGACTTGGCCCTTAAGCATCAAACAAGCTCGCTTATTGGTGTGTAGTTATGTTCTTTTTTTATACCCATGTAATCCAGATCTTTTTACCTTTCTTTCTGTTGTAGAAGGATAAGAAAGAACCAAAGCAACTCCAGCATCCTGATAGTTCTCATGCACTTGCTCTTCCTCAAGTCTTCCCGAACAACATTAGTGGACGGCCTGTCCACACGTAAGTTCAATTTATTTCTTTTTAGTAATTTTCACACGAATATGCAAGTCTTTTCTTTAGACTATCAAAAAAAAATTGCGGTTCATTCCTAACATATTTTTTCACAAAAAACCCTAATATCCTTTTTTTTCCTCACAATCTCATCTACTTATGTCGCCCGAATCAATCCCAAACTCACAATGGTAAGCCTAAACTTAATAAATTGGATTTAATATAATGCTATCAATGTGCATGCATATGATCATGTAACTGATTTAATATGTATGTAGGATGAGTCTTGATTCAAAAAGCAACTAGGAATCAAAACAAGTTACCACCGCTATATGAAGAAGATCACGATTGTGGTGTAGGTACGAATGTCTTCTCAGATCGAAGCCCATATTCAAAAATAACGCAAATTAAGCTATTTGGCTGGTCAAATTTTAAATTGAGTCTGTCGTTACCTAAAAGATAATAAAAAAGTTATGGTTGTTATAAAGTTTTTAAGAGTTTAAATGTTAGATTCAGTTACAGATTGAGGCACATTTTTGATAGAAGTAGCGGTTCAACAACAAAAAAGTCTTCATTAATAGGAGATTAGTTTTGGCATGTCATAGGGTTCAAGTAGAACCATAATGAAAGCTATATCGAAGAATGCAGCATGTTTAAAGAAATTAAGTTAAAAAATAAACGCTCCCCTCTTTTTACACGTTACTCAGATATAGAATAGCCTATAAGTTATCAGTTCTCAAGCGATACTGTTTAAAAGTTTATTTTATATTATTGAATGGTCTTAAAAATGCATTATAAACTTCTGTGTTTCTATATTCTAATGGAATTAGTTACTTAGCAATGAACTGAAACACAAACTTTGCGACATTAGTCTAATTTGCAAATGGTAATTTTTAGGTCGTTGTGCTTTTTATAGGGTGGTTCGTGTAATGGGCTCCAACGCTATGCTGCATTAGTACGAGACAGTTGGTCTGGAGTCGCTGCAAAGTTGTAGATATTGTGGCTTATGCTAGCTTCCCAGTGACTGCATACGCCGAAGAACAATACTTCTTGCAGTAAGAGTTGTAGCAGCAGTTGTGATCTTCAATGGATTGATAACTGGGGTTTTAGTTTGTCACTGCTTTCAGGTAATCACAAGTAATCTTTTAGATTACAATCAATGGATCACAACCCTTTAGTAAGTTGAAACTGATTTAGTAGATGTGGAAGATAGTTATAATAAGTTTAGCTATACCTAGACAATGAGATTTGATTAGCAGTGCTTTAGAAAGGAAAATTATATAGTCAGTTTCTAAACGCAATGCCAAACGCCTCTAAGATGTGTGGTTGGTTGCCCTGTGTACTAAAGTTTCCTAGAGGTCGGTATAGGATTTTAAAGGTGCAGCACTAAATAATAGCAGGCGTTAGTGTATTTAGGTTTATGTCATTTTTAGTATACCTTTAAAATTTAGATACAACTTTGTATTTAGATATTAACTTAAATATTTGGCTTAATTATGACATTCTGGGCAAATAGATTTCAACACTCCAACCAGTCAAACTTTCACAAAATTTCTGACTTTGTACATTTTCTCAGACGGTTTAACCTTCATCATAGAAAAGAGCCAGGGCTACTACAGAAGAAACCATGTCATCCTTCAGCTACAAGACAAAACGTTGCTGGGGTAAAAGTTTGTTGTTTTGTATGAATGTGTAACTATCATTCTAAGTCTTGGTAAACTTTGAAGTAATTTGCATACTGGGAGGAGAAGTTGCTATTATTTCAACTGGATTGACCATGAGCCACCCCACCCGTGATATGATTCAGCTTTAAATTCATTTTAATCGCAACCGAACAACAAAGCTACATTATTCAATGAAACTCAACGAACTGAAAAGGTCATATTGGAAGAAAAAAAATGTCAGCCGTTTGACAAAAGTTGCTGAATTGAAGGCTAAAGTCAAGATGCTATGTGGGTTGTTTATAAGTATTGGAATTTGTATCCTTTCGATCTAATGTAAACAAAACGTCTTGAATTCTAATGGAATGAAACATCTTTAATGTCTTGGATGTCTTAATCCAACTGCCATATTCTTATAGCATTCAGTAATGTAAGATTTAAAGTATCACTTTTTATGTTCATCNTTTTGATGGTAGCAAGTTGACGTGAACAGGTTTTTTAACTTTTTAATGTTTTTGTCATTTTATGAGCAAGTTGCTCAAAAGTGCAAGAGTGAAATGCAAATTAGGCAACTTGGGAAAATGGGGCAACTTTTTATATCTTTATCATAATGGCGTTATTTCGCTACTCTTTAATTGATGTCGAGTTATAAATCTCAAAATGATTTTAACTATTTATATATTTATCATAATGCAATTTTTCACATAAACTTGTTGGTAAATGGCGTGATTTCGTTATCTCTAATCGAGGTCGAGTAAATTAAGAAAGTTTTTAGGTTGTATAGGCTTCGCATAATGTAATGGCTCGCATAAATTTTAGTTACATTTGAAACGCTAACTAAAATCTATGTTATAGGCGGAAAAAATTTATGTGTCATTGCAACATGTATTTTAAAAAACTTATTCATAATTCTGCATGGGGAAGCAAACCAACTATGTATTATATAGGTTACATTTAAGTTTTGCAATGATAGCACCCTTTTTAGATGTATTATATAGGTTACATTTTCCCATATATTGCTAAGTCCTAATAACTCCTCTAAAGCAAAAGTCCCTTTTTTTAACCCATCAATCAAGTCAATGGCTGCTGCGACACCTCTTATCAACGAATTGAAAGAAGCTTCTGGATAGATAAACTAAACAAATGCTTCAAGTTTTTATTCATTCAAGATCACACTGAAGAGGAAGCTTTCATTAGGTGGCTCGGGGAGAAATGCAATGAGGTGCAAAGGAAAATTGATATAGGTGATTAGAGAATGGCAGATGTTTTGTCACTGAATGATGAAGAAGAAGAAGCTGCTGGAGATACGTATGAGTGTTTGCGCCAGAAACAAGTGAGGAACCGAAGGAGGTTGGAGGCGTTGAGGGGTATTTTGATTGAGATCCGTGAAGGTCTGACTGAGAATGAGCGTCATATGACCATTATGGACTTTTATGATGATTAGGTCATGCTTTGGTGTGTTCTTTTGTAGGGTAACATCTTTTGTTGGGTTCTTAGGTAGGTATGGTGTTGTAGGTTTTTGAAGGGAATGTATGGTCTATCCTGTTTATATGATGATGAAGATGATGATGTATTTGATGTTCAGTTGGTTGCCATTTGCTTTTTTCCTACTTTTAGGTTAGGTCTAGTGGTTGTCTTTTTGGTTTAGCTTGAGTGTGTGTCTTTGTGTTTATGCATTATTATCTAAGATGTTGTCTGTTGGTTAGGATCATGATCCAAATGATGTAACGACAAGTTGTTTTTTATATGTAGTAATGGAAATTGGTCTGTTGTATTTACAATTTTGGTTTGTATTAGTTTGCTGTTTCATGTGCACATTTAGCAATAGGTGTTGTTGGCTTAAATAATCAGTTTGACTTTTAAAAGTCAAATTCATGGATACACTCATAACAATTAGCATTAGTTTGACTTTAGAAAGTCAATATGCAAATGGTAAATGCCATGAGAGTATCTGCAAAGGCAAATATAGTCAAGGTTTTATCAATTTGGAAATGGTAGTTTTCATATGAAATGCAATCTGCAAATGAATACTCTAAGCAATCAAACACTAGTGAATCATATTATGTAAATCATGACTTGCT
>LBNU01025123.1:83472-116085 GCA_014162995.1 Artemisia annua | reverse complement strand
AAAAATTTTTTTTGAAAAAAAAAAAAAAAAAAAAAAAAAAAAAAAAAAAAAAAAAAAAAAAAAAAAAAAAAAAAAAAAAAGAAAAAGTTGCCCAATACAAGTCGCTCAGAAATGTGCTAGTTGCCCAAAAATAAACCTTAAAATACCTTACACATACCTTACAAATACTTACATATACCTTACAAATACATTCTGAATTTTATCCTTTAATATTAAAAAATTGGACAAGTGTCACAATCTTATCTAGTTGCTCAATTTTGAAGTTGCCCAATCCACATTTGGAAAGAGAAAAAAAAAAGTCTAAAAAGTGACTAGACAAAAGTTGCCCGATCCAGTTTCGGAATTTCCCCTTTGATATAAAGTGGAATAGGAATAGGTATGAAAATTTCAAAAGCTTTGTTTGATTATGCATTTGTTTAGTACTTTCAACTTTAATAAATTTCCGTACCCACAGTTTCTTTTATTCAAACCAATTTATCATTGTTCATATTCATGGCAATTTTTTTTACAAATACACTGTTAGCAACGTTAGATGCCAAAATCATACTACTACTTTTTTGAAAAAATATAAATATGCAAGGTTATTAATTGGAGAGAGAAGATAAAATTGCAGAGTATTAATTGGAGAGAGAAGATTATATCATAAATCCCACCCATGTGCCCCGGTATGGATCTATGGGTTTACTGACAACAATTCATTCCAAACATCACAAAGTTTCATAAACCAAACATTTGATTTTGAGACGATTCTCTATCTTTCATTCTATAACCCCCTAACAAACGGCCCCTTAATTTAAAAAATACCTTTATTTTATAAGCTAATTAAATTAGAATACATTATTTAATAATAAAAAAGTAAAAAAATAAACAAAGATGATAGAACATATGGTGGAAAACATTTGTAAAATAAAATATACTTCACTTTATCACCTAATTTCACCGAAACCACCTTAGTAGGACAGGATTCAATTTTCCATTCTCAGACAATTATATTCTTACCAAACAATTGATTTATCCTTTCAATCAATCTAAACCCTCTCAAACACATAAACCAAATGGGCCCTTACATGATTAAAGTCGTCAACTTTTACTTAGTTTGGTAGATTTTCTTTTAATAAAAGTTCATATGTTGCTAATCCGACCAATCTCAACACTTGACGGGGTGATTAAGGATTTTGCTCACTTGTTATTTTTCAACTTATCCACGCTCACATTTATTTGTCTTTTTTCCAACGTTAATACAACATCCACATCCTCCACAAACATACACCTGTTACAATCACACACATAAACCCTAAAATCATGTCTTTTTATTCTCTTGGCACACAAATTTGTTTGACTTTTTTCCAACGTTAATAAAGTATCTACATCCCCACACAAACACATGCATATTATCACACACAATCAAACGTAAACCCTAAAATCATGTCTTATCATTCTCCTGGCACTTCACGAGTAATTGGGAAGTACATATGACCATTCTATTGTTGTGGACTTCCTATGACAGTCAAAACAGCATGGACAAAGGAGAATTCGGGAAAACGTTTATTGTTTGTCCCATTTATGTAATCTATAATTTGAAGGTGTTGAATTTGATGGAGTTTTGGTTAGATAAGTAAAGGCTAACTGATTTCTTTTGTTAATTGGGTTTATAAACAAGCAGAGTAAGTGCGGTTATTATGAGTTTTTTTATGATGATTTACCAAGCGATTATTATAGGGGCTTGCTATATGATTTGCATACAAAGGTCAAGAAAGGGAACCAAATGAATGAGATGCAAGACATTGTTTTTCTAACTGTGGAGAATAAAAGGTTGGTTGAAGAGTTGACTTGCACAAAGTCAAAGTTAGTTCTGTATGACAGAATTTTCTCATTTTAATTGGGATTTTATTAGTCATTTACAGAATTTTCTCATTTTAATTGGGATTTTATTAGTCATTTGTGTTATATTTGGTATGAAGTTAGGTAACTGATATAGCTTGATGATTAGCAATATTAAAGGATGTAATTGTTTGTGTTTTTTAATGTATTGTAATGGATCCTGACTCCATAAAGTCAAAGTTTTGTATGGCAATGAAAAAATTGCAGTTTTCACTCTAATTTGCACTTGCATTCACACGGTTTATTATCTCAGTTTATGAACACTTTGAAGTCATACATCTTAAGGATATATACATCTTAAGGAAAATCAAATACCATACAAATCTTGCTAGATCAGTTCCATACATACATGGTGTTGCAAGCTTTTGAATGCCCAAACTATTACACAAAAGAGGGCATCTAAAAGTTACTTAAAAGCCGAATGCCGAAAATAATATACAAAAAATGGCATCTAAAGTTACTTAAAAACTTAATACATTTAGTGCACAAAATACTACACAAAGAGTGCACCTAAATAGACATAGTCTATTAACTACCTAATCTAAGTTCATAGCATTCTTTTGTGAGCTTCCTTCACCATAAACTAGTTTTGACAATTTCCTTTGTGATTCTCTAACTTAGTAACCTTTTTCTCATCTGCACTTGGACCTCATTTCTTGCTTCAACTGGTATCTACATTTGCTCATTTGTTGCTTGACTTGGTATCTCCATTTATGTTTAGCTTGCTGCAACAGATGGATTGGCTTGGCTTGCATGATTTCCTAGACTTGATGGTTGTTAACTAGTTGCACTAGTAGTTGTTGCATAACTAACACCACCGGTATCTTCATTACCAAACCAACTAGCAAATCCCCTCCTAAGCTTTTGGGTTACTATCACACCCCGCCGAAGGCGGAAACGCGAGGTGCGACGCAATCAATATACATCACAAAATATGTGTAGAACAATACCATACACAATTAAAACATTGAGTTTACAATTTGAAAACATCCTTTATCCAACCATAGGATAATAAAACATAAGTCTTGATTGATTAAACATTTTCTTGAAAAAGAAACATGATAATGGAGATGATAAGTAGATTGATTCCAATGCAAATGCCTTCATAATACTTTACTGACGATCACCTGAAATGCATGAGAAAACGGGTCAACTATGAAAATAGTTGGTGAGTACACATGTTTTATATATTATGAAAACCTTTTTAGAGAAAGTCCTCTTGGCAAATGTTCTGTCAATCCATCCTGTTACAAGTCCCGCCCATACAAGACTTGTAACATATAAGTTCACATACATTTCCATAATAAAAGTAAGTCCAAAACCTTTGGGAAAATGTCCACATAGCAAAGGTGATGTCAATCCATCATGTTACAAGTCCCGCCCATACAAGACTTGTAACCTATGGATTCACAAACCATTGCATAGAAGATAGTTCGCCTTATAGTCAAAACACCCGTGTTCGTAATAGTTCACAATAAGAAGAAAGTGTATATAATAAAGTTATGCAACAAAAAGCCCCTGAAATAAATAATATGCATTCCAGGGAACGAGAGGTTGGCTGGCCTCTAATAATGCTACCATACTATCTAATGCTCCATCAACAATGGAGATGTACGAATGGTACATATAAATAGGAGTGCGAACGACAAATCAATCGGGGACTAACAATGTGAATGTACGAACGGGACATCATAACAACTATTATATACTATTCAACTAGGAATACTCCGTCAACAGGGGAGTAAATTGGAGTGCGAACGGCACATCATAACAACTATAATATACAATCCAATTAGGAAGAACGTCAAACTTCAAAAGTACGTCCAGTCATAAGTTCAAACAAGTCATAGTTAAAAATAAGTCATAAGTTCAAAATATATCATAAGGTTCAAAACCAAGTTCAAGTAAAGAATATTAATCAAGAGTTTAAGTAGAGAATACTAATCATGAGTTTAAGTAAAGAATACTAATCATGCATTTCACCCCCAAAATATAGTAAAAACGGTAAAAAAGAGGGGTTGTGATTACTCACCTTAATCAAGTACAAGCACAAGAACGGAAATGAACAAAACACGACCTAAAAACCCAACGAACGTGTGTAACACCCCACCCGAGAACTGGTCAAATGTCACACTTATGCCATCAACAAAACAAACGCTAGCGGAAGAATTTATTAATAAATGGTTCAACAACATTCACCAAGAAACTAAGGAATGATAAGTCTAGAACATAATGACTTCCAAACGAAAAATA
This sequence comes from Artemisia annua, assembly GCA_014162995.1. Taxonomy (NCBI): domain Eukaryota; kingdom Viridiplantae; phylum Streptophyta; class Magnoliopsida; order Asterales; family Asteraceae; genus Artemisia; species Artemisia annua. The sequence continues at coordinate 111,951 of LBNU01025123.1, read as the reverse complement.
CAAATCCAAACCACGTCTAAACAAAAGATAAATCCAAATATCCAAAGTCTAATCAATTTCAAATGAAAATAGGAAAGCTATCAGCAAGGTGGTCCACTAAGAGCTCCTAAGCACTCTTCACTAATATCCTAGCTTCCTTCTTATTACTTGCCGCGGAGAAAGGAAATGCGGCTGAGCTAAAGGCTCAGTGAACATATATAAACAAAACGGATAGATAAAATTTGCATAAGTAAACGAAATGGAATTACCATAATCTGGGTAACAAAGATTTCATATATCATCATAACTGAATGGAATAAGTAGTCAAACATAACATATAGAAATGCCCCACGAGCTCGAAACATATATCTAAAGCATGCCACACGCTTAGACCACATAATCGTATATATGCCTTAGCAAATTGTACATGGGAGTTGCAATCTCTGGATGTACCTAAACAAAATGTAAAATGGGGTGTTGGCATCACACTAAACCATTCACATAAACTGAACTGAACAAAGTATCTAGGATGCATTCATACGCCCCATACAAATCAAATCACATATGGCCAAGTGCATAATATAGCACAAAAAACAAAAGGGAACGTTGTGGACTGATCATACCGCCACAGATAGTGTCACACCATTGGTGCCTTAATGACGCGGCCATGGTACCTCCATGGCTAGTTAGCTCGTGTACATAAACAAATCAAAGGGGTCATATAATGAAACAAACATAATGTGTCCAACGAAGGCCATGTCTAAACAAAACGAATAAATCATATAATGGCAATGTCAAACGAAGCATGTGTCAAACGTGTTCAATGGGTTCAATGAAATTATCAAATAAGGTAGCAAGCAAATATCAAATCAAATGATAGGCAACATGTATAAGGATCGCAAATGTGCAAATAGATTGGATCAAATATCATGAGAATCCTTAAAAGAAAAGATAGAATTTTTGTACCTTAACAACTCAAACGCTTACTTGACAAATCAAATCGACTTACTCCCGCTTCAGATTATCTAGATGAATTTGAATACCAATTATTAATTAGCGATAAACTCGCTATTACTTCATAACGACTTATTATAAACATCTTAGTTCTTATTTACTTGCATCATTACGTAGTGCTTTGTATACAAAATATGATAAGTGTTTTTAAGAAATTTTCCATGCATATGACGACATATAAGCTTACTAATTAAATTTATGTACTTAGGAAATGTCGTTCAGTATCATATAATTTCGTAACTCATTTTTAAATAAACATTAAAATATCAAACAACCTAAACTTCTAATTTTCACTTTATTACGTGTTATTTTGCCTTTAAATTATGTTGTCCTTATTAATATTGTATTCATGATTCTCTTTATAATTTGTAAGGCATCTGTCATATGGGAGACATATTTAAATGCATAGTTTAATAAAGGGTTAATGGTATTTCATAGCAACGAGCGTTCTCAAATTTCACATATCAGTTATGAACACAATAAAATACCATAATACCCATCAAACTTTGTTTGTTTTGTGTTGATATCAATAAAACCCCGTTTTTACCTCCAAAATCCATGCCAGCGATGCTTTTCTTGTTATCAGGTTCATATATCTGATTAATGAGCTCTTCCTCGTAATTGTATTTACCAAAAAGATTACCTAGACTATCACTGTTGATAGAGTTGTTTGCTCTCTGAGTCTAATTTAGACTTAGCCACTTTCTAGATAAACTGTTGACAAATTGAGCATTAACCATTGCTTGAAGTATCTCGACACCTTTGTTGGAGAGGTTAGCTCTATAAGATATGATCAAGTTAGCTCCAAATTTCACTTCTGCAGGCTAAGGATTACATGCTTTTAAGGAAGTTGCAATAATAAGGCATCCAAGTGTTGGTGAATACGCAATGGGATTCATAAAATCAATTATTACCCTTAGGTAAAACACACGTATTGAGGAGCTATCTCGTGTGTATGTGCCAACCAACCACCTTTACATTGGTGATATAGTCTTTGTGAATTCCAAAGATGTCATGTGTAACATCCCGCCTACTATTACATAATATTATCCGCTTTTCCCTGACGTCTCACGGCTTTGTTTTTGTGGCCCTCGTGTGAGACTTCCCGGTAGGTCACCCATACCAGTGCTACTCTCACACGAGCACGCTTAACTGCGTAGTTCTTGAGAACTCTACTCACTTTAGACCACAAAACGCGTTGTGTCTGATAAGGCGAATGTTATTCTTATATACCCAGCATTTCTCCAGGCCTCTGTTGAAGTGGGATTTGCCTAAGGTGTTACAATCACCCCCTTAGGGACTCATCGTCCTCGATGAGGTTTGCCCCACCATCTTGAACGGCTCTGGAGTGGCTCTGATACCACTTTGTAACAAAATAGTTGTAACATATAAGTTCACATACATTTCCATAATAAAAGTAAGTCCAAAACCTTTGGGAAAATGTCCACATATAAAACTTTTTATATGTTACAAGTCCAAAAAAATCTAATAAAACTTTTTACAGTTTAGATTTTATAACTCAGTATTAGTATGGATCCCAATAACCTAGTTTGTAGCCTTTTAAAAACAGTTTTTCTACTAAAAGCAGATGAAAGTTGAAATACGTAACAGTGTTAAAAAAGATTAGTTACTAAATGGTAGATCATAACACGATAGAGATGATATGGTTACTTTTATCACATTCGCCGTCACTCACTGAAGTAAATAAGTATAAAGAATAAATAATGTAGGGGTAGTTATGAATATAGGTGTTAGGTGCATGATATTTAATGGGACATTATTTCAAAGAACAAAGACGTAAACTTTTGTGCCATATATACAAGAAAACCTTAAGATCAACATGACAACATTTCTAACCTTTTGTCATATCTTTATTCGAACAGCCAATCAATTTTTAAAAAATGTATAAAATATATACCTTATCAATTTTTTCATATATTTCTTTGAACAACTTATCAAGTTTATCAATCATATATTGACTTGTCAAATTTTTGATAAAAACAATTATATTTTGCAAGTGAAAGTTTTTTGATTCCACAACCTTAAACTAGGTTATTGGGATCCATACTAATACTGAGTTATAAAATCTAAATGGTAAAAAGTTTTATTATATTTTTTTGGACTTGTAACATATAAAAAGTTTTATATGTGGACATTTTCCCAAAGGTTTTGGACTTACTTTTATTTTGGAAATGTATGTGGACTTATATGTTACAACTATTTTGTTACAAAGTGGTATCAGAGCCACTTCAGAACGTTCCAGATGGTGAGGCAAACCTCATCGAGGACGATGAGTCCCTAAGGGGGTGATTGTAACACCTTAGGCAAATCCCACATCAACAGAGGCCTGGAGAGATGCTGGGTATATAGGAATAACATTCGCCTTATCAGACACAACGCGTTTTGTGGTCTAAAGTGAGTAGAGTTCTCAAGAACTACGCAGTTTAGCGTGCTCGTGTGAGAGTAGCAGTGGTATGGGTGACCTACCGGGAAGTCTCACACGAGGGCCACAAAAACAAAGTTGTGAGCCGTCAGGGCAAAGCGGACAATATTGTGTAATAGTAGGCGGGATGTTACACATGACATCTTTGGAATTCACAAAGACTATATCACCAATGTAAAGGTGGTTGGTTGGCACATACACACAAGATAGCTCTTCAATACGTGTGTTTTGCCTAAGGGTAATAGTTGATTTTATGAATCCCATTGCGTATTCACCAACACTTGGATGCCTTATTATTGCCACTTCCTTAAAAGCATGTGATCCTTAGCCTGCAGAAGTGAAATTTGGAGCTAACTTGATCATATCTTATAGAGTTAACCTCTCCAACAAAGGTGTTGGAGCTAACGGCTCTGGACAATATTGTGTAACAGTAGGTGGGATGTTACAAAGTGGTATCAGAGCCACTCCAGAGCCGTTCAGGATGATGGGGCAAACCTCATCGAGGACGATGAGTCCCTAAGGTGGGTGATTGTAACACCTTAGGTAATTCCCACATCAATAGAGGCCTGGAGAGATGCTGGGTATATAAGAATAACATTCGCCTTATCAGACACAACGCGTTTTATGGTCTAATGTGAGTAGAGTTCTCAGGAACTACGCAGTTAAGAGAGCTCGTGTGAGAGTAGCACTAGTATAGGTGATGATGACATCAAATAAGTACAATATATTGTCATCATTTATCCTATTTAATTGACTTGTTTTATTATATTATATATGAGAATTGATACTTAATCATTTACTTTAGTAATTCTCAAGTAAAAACAAACAATTGGTGAAACTTAGCAATTTTAAACGAAATATGGAGCAAATTGATCTAGATGGAAAAATTCTACTGAAATCAAGTAGATATGCGCCGTATTATTCTAGATAGATACGCCGTATCATTATATTTAGATGAATTCGAAAAGACCATTGCCTGACTTTGAAGAATGCGCTGCATGTGATTTTATCATGCGACGTATATGAAACTTTGGTCAACGAAGAAGATCCAGCTTGTTCTACTCTAGATACGCCGCATTACACTTTTGACATACGGCGTATCACTATCAAGACTTCACCAAAGACAATCCAAGACACTGAAGGACATGCGCGCATAAGGATTCAAGATACGCCGCATCTAAAGACGGTGTACGAAGATTCCAGAATATATTAATTTTGGACCTCATGCGAAGTTATCTAGATGCGCCACATCGTGCCCTCAGACAGAAACTATAAATACCCCATGACACATACGAATTTTGTGTTCAACCAAACCCTAAAGAGATGAATTCAGACAAAAAGGCAACACAAGACACACCCTAAACGAAGATCTTAGAGCAGTAAGAAGGTCATGCATGTGTTTAATTCATTAAGTAGTTTTGTTTTATTGTAATAGTAAACTTTAATCCATCAGGATTGATGGGCTTGTGGCCACCATACTGCTCCCCTTAAAATTGTTTTCCCATCGATTAAAAGTTTATATTATGTTTTTTTGGTTCTTTTTATATGTGCATTGATAACCTCTATGTCTAGCTGTGTTTTGCTTGGGCTGCCATACCCCCTCCATGTTTACTTTTATAGTGCAAATTAGCTAAGTAAAATAGACATAAGTAATCATTAAGGGTTTACTCGCCTATACTTAAGATCCAACGAGATAGATAAGATTACGATACTCATCATATAAAACTAGCAATAAAACAAGTGACTAGCTATGTAATCATTAGTCAGGCCTTCTATCTGTGTCTATTATCTATTTGTGTACGTGTTCGCCATTCGCTGTATTTGTTCTCATTAGTTTTATTTACTGTTTTTATTAATCTACACCAAATCGTGCTAGTCTCTCAGACTAAACCCCTCTTGCGTTAGATTAGGTTGTAAAACTAACTTAGAATACTAAATTACTGATTAGATTAACTAGGTATTACGTTCCACTCTTAGTGATCGACACTCTGCTTACCACTATCTACATACTGATCAGGTACACTGCTCGTTAGTGTGTGTGTTATAGGATAAGTCGACTAAATATAAATGTAAAACTTGATAAGGCATAAAACACCTCTATACTACACATGACACTACACGCATTAGGTGACCTACCGGGAAGTCTAACACGTGGGCCACAAAAACAAAGCGGTGAGCCGTCAGGGAAAGCGGACAATATTGTGTAACAGTAGGCGGGATGTTACATCATGAAGCCTAATATCTTGGTTCGAGAAGGGATAGGTGAGACTCAGATCATCAATAATAAAATTTAGTAAATGAGTTTTATCCATGCAAGAAAACCATTTTTTTTTAATGATATTGATCAATACCTTGTTAGGGATGAGCGCGGGAGCGATACTGTACCGAACCGGCACCGTTTGGGTGGTACCCACTTTTTTTCCCGCCCAAAAATGAAGGTACCATTTCCGGACCGAGAACATGTCCGGTACCGGTACCGGTTCCGGTACTTGGTTTGGTATTTCGGGTGTAGTCCCGTTCAAGAACTGTCTTGCTAAAAAGAAAGAAATATATCATAATGTTTTGTTTAGTCATAGACTCATTGTATCTCATGAATTCTACTGAACTTTATGTTATGCGGATAAAATGCATGCATACTACATCATGAGGTCTGTTTACCTTTATGCTAGTTATTGTAGGCATGTAACAGGCTTCGTAAAGTAACACACCTTCAACAAATTACCTTAAGTTTAATTAATAATATTGGAAGAGATGCATGAACATGTAATAAAGGTTGGCAGATTAATTTAAAATAAATAAAGCAAGGTTGTCATTAAGATGGGCATGTGCTAAGGAGCGATCAGGATACACCGGAACAATGTTTTTTAACGGGTCACTATTGCAACGACAATATTTGAAGCATTGTTAACAGTTAATTAGTACGCCATCAAACATATGTATAACCTCCATCAAACATAAAACTGGATTCATTATACCACAAGCTAAATGGTAGCATAAAACAAAAACAAATCAGGGATCTCTAAAGCAAGAACATAATTAGAAGAAAAACATGTTCATTTGAATTCCGGTACCAAAACCGGTATTTCCCGTACTCGGTACGAGGTACCGTTTTTTCTTTTAGCCTATTTCATTGTCCTGGCACCGTACCGAGTATAGTGAACCGGGGTCGGTACCAGTACGGTTCCGGTGTAGTCCCGTTTTTACGGTACCCATGCTCATCCCTAATACCTTGCCATTTTCAGCATTGTTTTCTTGAATATAACTATGCTGATCAACAACATTAATTTTTCTTCTTCTTCTTCTTCTTCTTCTTCTTCTTTTTCTTCTTTCTATCATAGCGAGATTATTTTCTCAGGAGGAATGTTGATGCCAAAAATGTTATCTGCAAAGGACTTACCCTTACAAAACAGGCGATCGATCTCCAAGACTTGACCAGTTTGTTGTTCCACATGTATGAGAGTGAAACGAAAGATATTTGATTATGTATTTATGGCCGTATAACGAAGATATCCTACTTTATATCCACATACACGTTGCTGAAGTGGACACCTACAAAGACCATAGTACATGTACAAGAGTTACTGTATGAAAGACAATTCCTTTGTTTAGATCGGCGGGCATATGGTATGAGGGATATACTTAGTTAAAATGTAAATGATTCTGTTCCAATGGTTGCCATCAAACTAATTAACAGTAGGTATCTTTAGTTTCATTGTTTTAACTACTGATTATTCTTTTTTGTTGCAAGACTTTAATTCCATATTTGTATATTAGCAGCAAAGAGCCAATTTATATAGCTGACAAGTCATTTAGAATGGCAAATAAACGTGGGGATTTGATGGTGGTTGTTTGGTGGTAGAGGGTGGTGGTAGTCGTCGTGTGGTGGTAGAGGGTGGTGGTGATGGAGGATAATGGAGGGATAATAATTGCAAATTAAAAAATGTTATTGCGGGAAGAAGACAAGGGTAAATTAGTCATTTAACATGACCACTAAGGGGAAAGGTTAACGAGCGTTAGCAAAATGAGGGATTTAACGGCTCAAGGGCATTTCTCACAAAAAAATAAAGAGTAAATTGCATAAATTGTCCCTAAAGTTTGACCAAATTGCATGTTGCCTCCCTAATGTTACGAAAGTGCAAGGATCGTCCCTGTGGGGAAACCTTTGTTGCAAGTATCGTCCTTTTTGGGGAAACCTTTGGTGCAAGTATCGTAATAAGAAATTGCCAGCAGAGGTAATTGCAAATTCTTATTCGAACGAGTTGAAGCTAACAACATGTTGATTANCACTTTCATAACATTAGGGACGAAAATGCAATTTGGCCAAACTTTAGGGACGATTTATGCAATTTACTCAAAAATAAAACATTAGGTACACAACTTGCATATTTTTTCACTCAAGAACATTTCTCAACAAAAATGACGAACTCTATACATTTTTTGCACTTCACTCCAAAGAAAAACTAGCAAACATTGCATCAAACACATGTACCACATCAGATGAGCACCATCATCTATGGCAACATCTCAACCAAATTTCACACGTTCTCACACCAAACCATCAACAAATTCAAATTTCCACCCACCAAAACCAAACCAAATTCAAACTCAAAACAATCACCACCATCTGCCACAGTCACACTTCCAAACACACCCAGTCACAAAACACATTCACATTTGCTGATTATATACCAGGACACAATTGGTGGAACTTAGATAATGATAATGACAATGAGTTAAAAGAAGGAAATGAAGTTACTGTTTGGCATGTTATTACTAGGATATGGGGATTGGTTTCTCATGATAAGTTGGTTGTCTATGTTGGTTTTTGTTCCTTAAGTTTAGCTGCGGTATGTTTTGTTTCTTTTATGGGTGGTTTGGTGTATTTTGAGTTTAAGCTTATTTGCGGGCTTACGAGCTTAGTGTTTTTGTTCCTTAACTTGCAGAGCTTTTTACAGTAACAGGGATTAGTGTTTGATTCTCATGAGCATTTACAGGGATAAGTGTTTGATTCTCATAAACGTGCTTAATGCATAAACAAAACTATTAACCTTACAGCATAGAGGTTTACAATCATCCCATTTAAAGTTTACACACACAAAAACATGAATCTTTTATACTACAGTTATTTGTAATAAACTAACTAGTTTGATTTCATGTCAATGCAATTCCATAGATTTCCACAAAGATAAACTAACTAGTGGATCTAACCGGGGTTTCTCCTCTTGTGGGGTTGAGTAGCCGGGGTTTTACAGTAGGACAGACTGCTTTGAAAGCCTCCTCGTAAGTGGCAAAACATGAGAAAGCGTGTGTTGAAAATCAGCATGTTTTTATACCTTTCGCGTTTGATACTTTTGGTTTTCTTGCACATGAGGCAGTGGAGCTCCTCAACAGAGTTCAACGTGTTATGCATAGTAATGTTGTAACACCTAGATCCACAAATGTCGTTTTTAAGAGAATTAGTTTTGCAATTCAAAAAGGGGTAGCGGCGCAGCTTGTTGCTCACTTGCCTTCCACCTCTATGTAAATTCAAATCTAATAAATAAAAAGTTATTATTTAAGTAACGGATATCATGACATTACATGTAATGAGTCCTTAATTAAGTGGGAACTATAGCCGATTACCAAGTTCACAAGGGGCTGAATCAGAATAGTATTCTTAATTAACTATACAGAATGATGTACATACAGTACAATCATGGGCTTTACGTGTCGAGTTGATTCACTTACTATTCACTTGCTAGACGCTAAGCTTGGGTCGAAAGTCAGACTTAACAAATGGCGCAGTGAATTCATCAATACAAGCCATGCGGATGCGCTCGGGAGTTGCAGGATTGTCAAGAGGAAACCAGCCATGAGACCCGGATTCAGCTCTTGCAGCTATAATGGCATCTTTTATTGCAAAAAACACAGATGAAGCAAGAAAGAACGGAGGTTCACCAACAGCTTTTGATGAATGTACAGCCTTGTCATTTGGAGCATCCTGTGTTACAAAAAAAATTAGATCTATACCTACATCTTTTATTCTGTATTTCTTCAAGCATAAAACTTGTTTAGAAACAAGGGTTGTCGTCAACAGATCCCTATATACTTTCTTCAAGAATGCGGTTAAGTTCTTGGAAGTATTTTTCTGGTTGATTTGGTCGCCCAAGTTTAAAAAGGTGTTTAGGTCCATGAATTTCCAATAAAATAAACAAAAATCGTATAAATTTTACTGACAACCAAAAATGAGGACATACTCAACACCGAAAAAGTTTGGTACTTATTCGCATTTATAATAAGTATGTAGGGTTTGTGTGACGAAAATCCTATAAACAAAGCATAAAGTAGGATAATCATAAAATAGATGGTAAATGATGTGTTGTACCTTTAATAACGAAACCTTGAATTTGAAAGGGACATCATTTACAGATGGAATTTTGTAATTTCCCGGGCCAGATGTGAACAAGCAACCAGGAGGAATCCATTTGTGAGCATCGTCACCCCATTTTAGCTCTTCTAGAGCTACCCATCCCATACCTTGCACAAATGCTCCTTCAATCTGTCCAACGTCAATGGCTGGATTGATGGAAAATCCGAGATCCAAGATGACATCAACAGCCCTCGTGAGGAAATCTCCAGTCAACGTGTCAATTTCCACCTCAGCAAATGCGGCTCCATATGTGAAATAACTGAACAGGTGACCTTTTCCCGTTGACCAATCAAAATCAAAGTCGGGGAGAATGTAAAACCCGTGTGCAGAAAGATCTACACGCTCGAAATAGCATGCTAATACTAACTGGAATAAAAAAAAATAAAAAAATAAAATAAAATAAAATAAACACACAGAAAAAAAATCAAAAATGCTCATGATGAACACTGGATCCTTCTGTTTCAATTTTGTTGAATTAATGAAGTGCCATTCATGTACCTCCTCAAAAGAACTGTGTTTTTTAAGAGATGCTATCGGCTCCATTCTTGCTTTTATTTGATTACATGCATCCAAAACCGCAGCCCCATACATATCAGAACTAGCTGAAGCTGCTGTTGGAGATGAATTGGGAACCTATTCCGACAGATCAAACAGTCAAGAAAAGCATACATTGTGCTACATTTGAAAGTAATGTTCTAATATTAAGAACATCATAATCAGTTATTACCTTGTCGGTGCTTGTCTCAGAAATAAATACTGAACTAAGGGGGATATCAAAGGCGGAAGCAGCAATTTGAGCAACCTTTGTATGCAAACCCTGACCCATCTCAACACCACCATGTGTGACCAACACGGTTCCATCTGTATACACTTGAACAAGTGCACCTGCCTGCAGCCAATGAGCACAAAAATGTCATTAGCGGGTATTTGAGCATGTGTTGTAAAAGTGGTTTTGAAAAACTTGAACCAGATATATAGTTGTAATAGAACACGTAGGAGATTATATTTAGCTACGCTACTTTTTAAAGTTGTATATATGAGATAACTTGTTTGTCTGTTTGACACATTTTAATATTTAAGAAATCAATATGTATAAATGAGCAATAGGACATTCTAATTAGGTAATTCCATTTTACCCTTTACTAATAAGTTTCGTAACAACTTGCATAAAAAAACAATTATCAAAAACTCACTACTTGATCCCTAAATAATCAGGACAATCAGAAACACAAAAGCACCTGGTTCATGAACTTTATTGTAAACGAAATGCCAAACATAGTGGGAACTATAGCAATTCCACGCTTCTTCCATCGATTTTGTTGATTAAACTCTTCAACTTCATTTCGGACTTCCAAAAACTTGCAAGATTTCTTGAGTTCATCCCAAAGCCGATTCAAAGTACAGTCTTGAATTTGTTGACCATAGTGTAATATTGACCCTTCACTTAAGAAATTAATTTCCTGAAACAGAATCATACTTTTTAGTACTAATAATCTCCATTAAACATAACATTTGTGATCCAATTCCGAACATGAACGAATAACTTACTCTAATTTCTTCGGGGCTTTTCTTAACTTCCATGGCAATTCTTTGAATCCAATTTTCGGTAATGAGCATACCTTGGGGTCCACCAAACCCTCTAAATGCAGTGTTGCTAGGAAAATTAGTGAAGCAAACGCTTCCATTAATCCTAACGTGTGGGATCTCGTAGACATTATGTGAGTGACACATTGCACGTTCAAGTACTGCTAACGAAAGATCAAGTGAATTCCCACCATTGTTGTAGATTTCAAGATCTAGTGCAAGGACCTTCCCTTCATTCGTGAACCCGACCTAAACGATATAACATTACAATTGTAGTGATGAGTGATATTCGACTAATTGAAAATTTAATAAAGTGTCTCGGCTCACTCTAGTTGGTGCCCCACTAGGCCAGGAAAGTTGCCAGGAGCTATTCCTTGTGGGGTGGACAATGGCTGGTGCCAAAATGCACCCGGGGTCAGGGTTTCTCCGCCAATCTACACCTTTTGTGGATAAAATGCCAACGTACTTTCTCATATCTATCCCCTCTTAGTCATTGTACTATTACGTATGTTCTATACATTCTAAGTCATTAAAAGATGGTTTGTGTCCCATTTGGGTCATGTTGTAGCCCAAAAATCTTAATATTTTCATTTAAGTTTTCACGTTATACATAAACATAACATTTTTAGTAACGTCATAATTTAATATAAGTTTGTTTTATTGGTTTTTTTTTCATAAAAATTGATCCGATAGGATACAAAGCCATCTTAATAACCCTGTACAAAAAAACGAAAAGTAGACCTAAAACAGGAGAAATGTAAACTAACTTTGATATTTTATGCAAAAATCAAAAACAAAAGCTATTTAAAATACATTAATCTAAATTTTGAAACCATACCTTATACTTTCCAAGAAAGCTATGTCGGTGACCAGTAGTCATCATATCTACATCTCTATCTAATATAAGTTTCACAGGCCGATTTAACATATATGCTGGTACAGCAGCAACAGCAGCTAAGAAAGCTGATCTTGTTTCCTTCCCACCAAATCCACCACCAATACGCTTCACCTTGCACACCACTTTTGACATCGGAAGACCAAGCACATGCGCCACATACTTTTGATGCTTTTGCGGTGCCTAAATACAAAACAGCAAGATATTAAAAAAATTATTGATATAAAAGACTTTGGTAACCTTGAAGGGTATATGCTTGCTCACTTGAGTTGATGAAATCATGTGAACCTCATTGCCACCATCCATAGTCCAAACAAATGTACTTTGTGACTCTAGATAGAAGTGTTCTTGACCTCCAATATGAACCTCGCCTTCAATAATTTTATGGCATTGGCCTGATTGTAAACAGAGTGCAACGTCCCCTTTACTTAAGGACCTACTAGAATTTGGAAGAAAACTTTTAAACTTGACAGCATCCTCTATGGATAAGATCGCTGGCAGTTCTTCATACCCGATATTGACTTTTCTTGCTGCAAGCTTTGCATTCTCGTGAGTGTCAGCAACAACAACTCCTATAACCTGCATTAATTTGAAAAGAAGCTATATCAACAAGGGATAGCCAATTTTCAAAAATACAGAAAAGCAAACACCTTGCAAAAATGGTAAATTTTAGGCGAAATGGGTCCGACTGTTGTCACTATATTTGTAGTTTTCTTAGATCGATTTTTAACACATTAATTCTTTTTAAGGTATGTCACAAGAACTTACAGAAATTAAAAGTGAAGAGGCAAATCAAAGGGATGAAGACAGGTCATTTTGGTCATTCACTTGGAATCAGCGACAGGAACCTCAACATGAGGACATATGTGGTACTTATTGACACCCTAAGGACTATATCGATAAATTCCTGTAAGTCACCTACTTTTATTTATATAACTGGTTGGATCAACCGGACCATTTTGACGAGTACTAAAGAATGACTCACACTGACCCAAATCTGTTTTGACCCATTACCCACCCGCCCATTTTGCTCCTAATAAAGACGTAATTCTGTACCTGGCCCACACAAGTGACGATCTCAGAAGCAAAAACTTCCTCATCTTCAACAACAGGGCCAGTAATATTATCACCCGGTATATCTTTAGCAAAAAAGATGCCAGCAAATCCAGGTGTTGACCTAGCACCCGAATCATCAATCGAAACCAAACGAGCATGAGGCTTCTTGCTCAATATCAAAGCAGCATGTAAACCATCAGGCGCCATTGGTGTGTCATCTGTGTATTCAGCCTCACCTGTTACCTGAAGTCTTGCTGACATATGCATCTCAGGGGACCCCACAGAAGTCCCATGTTTCGTAATTTCATAATCTTGACTACCCATAACAGATGGACGATGAAATGACTCGATAGCTGATAAATGAGATACAGGTAAAGCTTCATCAAAGAACTCTTGACCATCCATTTGGTGACATACCCACATATAAAATTTGAAAAAGAAACTTAAAGTCAACGACTTCCTAAACTCCACCATGCCACCTGGTGCGTTTTCAGATATCACAACATCCTGTGTCAAGAATTCCAGACTGTTCTGTAACAATTCCTTATTCCAGACCTTCCCGATTATATAATCTTTTGTTTTTGCAGCCGATAACGAAACAGGAGCAACACCACCATATACAACACACGCATCTGAAACAGTCCATTTATTATTGTTCTTTTCAAGATAAACACGCATACCACCATTCACAAGTGCAATATCGTCATCCCTTCTATGAGCCTGTTTAAATTCTTTCACATACTCAAACTGTCGAGTCCAAGGAAGCATAACCGATAAAAGAATCTCATTATTCCCCAAATCCACTTTTCGATAACCCAAAAAGAAATTTTCTGCCAAAACAGTTCTAACGTTTCCTTTAATGTCAACAATATTGAACTTTGCTCTTGAAGCCATCCAAAGGGTATTCAAGTCTGAAACTGGACTAGCGGTACATATATTCCCACCAACTGATGCTACATTTCTTATTTGAGTTCCCGCAAACCATTTTATTTGTTCAGTGATAGCCTTACAAGCTGATGTTTCATAAACGGGACGTTCTTCAATCATTCTTTTAAGAAAATTTTGAAGCTCTGATAGCCTAACACCAGCACCTATCTCTATCCCATCATCGTTAACGGTCAATACATTAAGTTCTGGTACATGGGTGACAGAAACAAGAACTGGGTAGTGAATTTTCTTTAACCTAGTTTCGATCCCGACTTCCGTGTTTCCCACAACTAGTTTCGCATCATGATATCGTGATTTTAAATCCAATATTTGTTTTAATAGTAACGGTCGATGCCATTTGATCCCACCAGACCCGTTTAAACTTAAATAACTTGATTTCCTCAGCAAAAGCCGAGGCGGGAATATATGTTCTTTATTCGTATATGAACTCCCATCAATTTCATTGTAAGAAACGGGCTTAATACTGTCATGACAAATCTTTGTTTTGTCGATGGTTGTTTCTTTGTTGGGCCCACAAGAACATGGTTTACTAGTTGAAGGGCAAATAAACTCGCCATCTTTAGGTTCTTGTGATGAAACTGAACCACTTGTGTATAACAAGTCATTACTTTTTGCAAAGACTCGAAATGCATCAAGAATTGGGCTATAGCCTGTGCATCGACATAAATTTCCTGCAAGGCTTTCTTCGATTTGTTCTTCAGTTGGCGGGGTTTTGCTAGACCTTAATAATGCATACATAGACATGATAAATCCAGGTGTGCAAAATCCACATTGTGACCCGTGACGACTTGCTAATGATTCCTGCATATCGTTAAACGAGACATGGTTGTCGTGATCAGGTGGATTAAGTTCCTCATATTTAGGAGGGTGTTTGGTTATGCCTTTTAAAAGTTACTTAATGTGATAAAAAAAAAAAAAAAAAAAAAAAAAAAAAAAAAAAAAAAAAAGATAGAAATCATAGAATCAAATAATTATCCATGATAAAACAGACCATTGAAAATGAAGATAGATGTCCCTTTTTCCGTTTAAAGTTGACATAATCAAATAAGGAGGTGTTTAACTGTTTGGCAAACACTTATTATTTTAAAAAATTTAATAGATAAAAATTACCAAAAAGTATACTTTTGTGAAACTAAACACTTATGATGAGTATCAGAACAAAAAAACCAAACACCTCCTAATTGACTGGCCAACAAAGCACAAATGACCTTAAGAGAATGTCACACGTGCAACTGAAATAACAAAAAAAGGGAACTAGAACAGTATCCTACCTGAACTGGATGCAAACCAAATTCCCGATCCCCTAACCCCTCCACTGTGATTACATGCATTCCTTCAACAGAATATAATGGAGCCAGGCAAGCATTGATAGCTTGGTGCCTGATAATTATAAAAGAAACAATTCAAATTTAGTTCCTTAAATGTCAAAATGACAATACAAGAAAAGATCAGCAAAAGAAATATAGCCTATAGGGAACCTACTTTAAATGGCCAACCAATCTATACAATAAAACCGAAAAGTTTAATAAGCTGACTTCAATCTTTGATGTCGCTCGAAAATACAGGGAAAAGGGAAAAGAAACTCACACGCATTTCTTCGAAATTTGATCAAAATAAGATACCATGACAGTGCAAGCCCCACAACCTCCTTCACCACAGCCTAGCTTCGTACCCGTCAAACCTACATCTTTATCACCCACAACAAGGACCAACAATACAAAGTCAGATTTACCGAAACTATTAATATGACTGTTTAATTTTCCTGTTTATGTTTTTACTTATAGTTAAGTACTCATAAGCAGCTTAAAAATTAACACTTCAAATAAAAGTGCTTAAATTTGCTTATTTTGTAAAAAAGCAATAGTACTAGAAAAATAATAATTAGTTAGAAAAAATCAATGAAATATTTATAAAAAGTTCTGAGTTAAATATGAAAATAGAAAAAGCAAATTTAGTTTCATCGATAAGCAGATAAGATATTAGCAATCCCAAACACCCCAAGTAGCATAGTTCAAACACCTTATCTTATCATTTCAAAAAAGAAAAACATAAGCAGCTTCAATAAGCAATCCCAACACCCAAACACCCTCTTTGTAGGAAAATTAAACAACTATAAAAGCCAAAAGGAACTGACATATTAAAAAAAAAAAAAAAAGAGAGAGAGAGAGTCTTGAAAAGTGATTCAAACACAAATTCAAATCCCAAAATACCTTTTTTCACTTTTTAAACAAAGAACATAAAAATATATAAATTATACCTCTAAGATACTCAAGTAGAGTTAAGTGAGCTAAACCATCAGGAAGCAGTTTCAGTACACCATTAACATACAAAATTGCATCCTTTGATCCTTGTATCTCATCTTCATTCTTTAATGACCCCATAATTAATAATCAAGAAACTTAACACACCCAATATCTTTTGATGATACAAATAAAGATTTTTGATGTATTAATTAAAAAATAAAAAGCAAGATCAAATCTGAAACATGTGGCAAATGTGTTGTGTTTTTATACGAAACTGATCTTGTTGGACCTACTTTTTTACCTTTTTAGTGATTTTGGATGGGTCAGCAACATGTGCGGGTCTTTTAAAGACTTTTATTACAGTACTTTTGGATAATCAGCGCATCAAACACATGTACTAGTACTACATCAAATGAGCACCATCATCTATGGCAACATCTCAACCAAATTTCACACATTCTCACACCAAGCCATTAACAAATTCAAATTTCCACCCACCAAAACCAAAACCAAATTCAAACTCAAAACAATCACCACCATCTGCTACAGTCATACTTCCAAACACACCCCATCATAAAACACATACACATTTGCTGATTATATACCAGGAAACAACTGGTGGAACTTAAATAACGAAAATGACAGTGAGTTAAAACTAGGAGATGAAGTTACTGTTTGGCATGTCATTACTAGGATATGGGGACTTGTGGCAGATGAGAAGTTGGTTGTGTACGTTGGTTTTTGTTCCTTAAGTTTAGCTGCGGTATGTTTTGAGTTTAAGCTTATTTGTCAGTTTACGAGCTTATTTGATTTCAGCTTACATTTTATTTCCCGGTTTATTTTGCGACTTGGTATAAGTTTATTATGTCATAATAAGCTTTTATATGTCTAAAAATTACCCAGAAAATTTGGGCTTATGCTGAAATTGAATAAGTTCGTAAGCCCATAAATAAGCTTAGACAAGCATCCCCAAGTGTTTTTAGTTTGTGAGTTTTTATGTGTAGGTTTCGGAGATATGGATGCCGAGTTTATTGGCGGCGTCTATCTTCGCTGCGCAAAATGAGGNACAGACATATTAAAAAAAAAAAAAGAGAGAGAGAGAGTCTTGAAAAGTGATGCAAACACAAATTCAAATCCCAAAATACCTTTTTTCACTTTTTAAACAAAGAACATAAAAATATATAAATTATACCTCTAAGATGCTCAAGTAGAGTTAAGTGAGCTAAACCATCAGGAAGCAGTTTCAGTACACCATTAACATACAAAATTGCATCCTTTGATCCTTGTATCTCATCTTCATTCTTTAATGACCCCATAATTAATAATCAAGAAACTTAACACACCCAATATCTTTTGATGATACAAATAAAGATTTTTGATATAGTATTAATTAAAAAATAAAAAGCAAGATCAAATCTGAAACATGTGGCAAATGTGTTGTGTTTTTATACGAAACTGATCTTGTTGGACCTACTTTTTTACCTTTTTAGTGATTTTGGATGGGTCAGCAACAAGTGCGGGTCTTTTAAAGACTTTTATTACAGTACTTTTGGATAATCAGCGCATCAAACACATGTACTAGTACTACATCAAATGAGCACCATCATCTATGGCAACATCTCAACCAAATTTCACACATTCTCACACCCAACCAACATCAAACTCAAATTTCCACCCGCCAAAACCAAAACAAAATTCCAACTCAAAACAATCACCACCATCTGCCACAGTCATACTTCCAAACACACCCAGTCACAAAGCACATTCACATTTGCTGATTATATACCAGGAAACAACTGGTGGAACTTAAATAACGAAAATGACAGTGAGTTAAAACTAGGAGATGAAGTTACTGTTTGGCATGTCATTACTAGGATATGGGGACTTGTGGCAGATGAGAAGTTGGTTGTGTACGTTGGTTTTTGTTCCTTAAGTTTAGCTGCGGTATGTTTTGAGTTTAAGCTTATTTGTCAGCTTACGAGCTTATTTGATTTCAGCTTACATTTTATTTCCCGGTTTATTTTGCGACTTGGTATAAGTTTATTATGTCATAATAAGCTTTTATATGTCTAAAAATTACCCAGAAAATTTGGGCTTATGCTGAAATTGAATAAGCTCGTAAGCCCATAAATAAGCTTAGACAAGCATCCCCAAGTGTTTTTAGTTTGAGTTTTTATGTGTAGGTTTCGGAGGTATGGATGCCGAGTTTATTTGCGGCGTCTATCTTTGCTGCGCAAAATGGGGAGGTGTTTGTGTTTTATAGGAACGTGAAGGTGTTGGTGTTTTTGTGTTTTGTTTTGGGGATATGCACGTAAGAAACTGTTGCTAGAAAATTAATCTTGTGTGATTGCCATATATAGTTTTGTTCTACATTATGTTTTTGTTGGTTTATCAAATGAATTGCGAATTGTGTGTTATATATAGCTCGAATTACCATAATCGCATAATGTAACTATTGAAGGAATAATAGTCTCGATGATAAATCACCTATGTTAATTATATGATAATACACAATCTAAAAGTCACCACGCACTATATCACATGTAAAACTGGAATCCATTGGTAATTTCTTGATATGAGTAAGAATATATTCTAACTGATATACAAATTTCCCATTGGTAATTTTTTAATTGTAAAACTGGAATAATTTAAAGAAATTGCCAAAAAGATCCATAATACACGTAACTATATTAGTCTAGAAAGGTAGCAATCCATAATACACGTAACTACATTAGTCTAGAAAGGTAGCAACATAATTCAGGACAACACAAAAACATAAAAAGTTTCTTAAACTTAATGACTTATGACTAGACATCATACAAAATCGATCAAGCATTAAGTTACCGAAACACGTATGTTCATCCAAAGTCGATCATCCACTGACAATGCATCTGTGACTTGGCGCATTGTTGGCCTTTCCTGTGGGTTGTAGTTCAAACATGACCGTGAGACATTCAAAATTAAATGAGCTAGTTTCTCAACTAGAGATGATGGTTGCGGAATCCTTCTATCTCCTACAATGGCTAGCAATAGATCATCAGTAGACAATGTTGGCAGACATGATATAAGTTCTCCAGGATGCTTTCCCATAATCACTTCTAGTGCAACAACTCCAAAACTATACACATCGCATTTTTCTGTCGCCACCATCGTATAAGCAAGCTCTGCATGGAAGGAAATATGAGAATACAAAATTAAAAAAATAAATTGTTATATCAGATCTTGATTAAATCTAACATAGATAAATTAATCTGAAACTTGAGAATAATTACGTATATATATATATACCTTTAAAATATATGGTAGTTACCTGGTGCAACATAGCCATAGGTGCCTACAACCGCAGTCCAATTGGATGAATCCAGCTTTAGAAGCTTCGCTGTTCCAAAATCCGAGATATGTGCCTCATAATCAGAATCGAGAAGAATATTAGCTCCAGAAATGTCTCTATGAATTATAGGGGGTGTGCAATCATGGTGCATATAAGCCAAACCATTTGCTACAGCCCTAACAATTCTTACCCTTTTCAGCCAATCCATTTCCTTTGCTGTGATATCGCTACTTAAGAGCGATTTTAAACTTCCCTTCTCAAGATATTCGTAAATCAAAAATGAGTGACGAGCATGGAAGCAGTATCCGTAGAGTTTAACTATGTTTCTATGCCTTATGTTTGTTAATGCTCGTACCTCATTTAGGAAGCCTATATGATCGTCATTCTCAGATAATGAATGAAGTTTCTTCACAGCTACTAAATTGTTGGGTTGTAACGCAGCTCTATACACAGTACCGTATCCTCCCATCCCAATACAATATGCATCATCAAAATCATTTGTTACCTTGATGATTTCATCATACATCGCATGTCCATCAAAACTTCTTATTGAGAAAATTTTGCCACCTTCTTCGCCTGATGGTTTCTGTGGAGAAGTTCTCTTTCTACATCGATAAGCAATGAGGCGGCACATGAACAAACCAAGTAAAAGTGCCGTAAAAAGTGGGACCATAGTTACAAGGATGAGCTTATGATGAAAATGATTATTTTTCTTCATTACTATTTGACTTTCACAAACTTTCAAACCTGTAACATTTCCACACAAATGACGATTTCCTTGTAATGCTTCTCCAGACACATTCAGAAAGACAGCATACGGGGGAACTGGACCTGTGAGCTCATTGTAAGACAGGTCTATATCACTCATTCTTGGCAAGTTACTGAAACCATTAGGAATAGAACCAGATAGCTTATTGTGAGAAAGATTCATCATCACCAGACTTTCTAAACTTCCAATTCCCGATGGTATCTCTTTTGTGAGCGAATTCCAAGATAAATCAAGAACATTGAGTTGACTTAATTTACCGATCTCCGGTGGGATCTTTCCGCTGAGCTTGTTATTACTAAGATATATGTGATTGATTTGTACCCAATCACCAATATATCTTTGTAATGACCCGTTTAACCTATTTTTGGAAAGGTCAAGAGTAAGGAGGCCATGCAGTGATCCAAGCTCTTGAGGTATAACACCTGAAAGGTTGTTATCACTCAAGTCTAAGTTTAACAAACTTTTCATCTCCCCAAACTCCTTTGGAATTTGGCCAGACAGCTGATTTTTGTCCAGAAATAGCTGAAACAATTGTGGACTTCCGATTCCTTGTGGTATAGGACCGGATATCTTGTTGTCACTGATAGACAGATACTGAAGGCTTCTCAGGTTTTTTAACGATGAAGGAATTGAACCATTGAGTTGATTTATGCTCAAATCTAAATGAATTAGAGACTTCATATTCCCTAATTCAGTAGGAATGGGCCCAGATAGTTGATTTTGCCACAAATAAAGGAATTTCAAAGATGTGAAGTCACCCAACGACAAAGGAATACAACCGTTAAGTTGATTTTGGCTAAGAGATAATTTAGTGAGAGACTTCATATTCCCTAATTCAGTAGGAATGGGCCCAGATAGTCGATTATTGCCCAAATATAATTCAGTGAGAGACTTCATATTCCCTAATTCAATAGGAATAGGTCCAGAGAGTTGATTGTTGAACACATAAAGGATATTCAAAGACTTCAAATCACCCAACGATGAAGGGATTGAACCATTGAGTTGATTAGTGCTCAATTTTAAATCAGTTAGAGACTTCATATTCCCTAATTCAATTGGAATGGGTCCAGAGAGTTGATTTATCATCAGAGAAAGGATATTTAAAGACTCCAAATCACCCAACGATGAAGGAATTGAACCATTGAGTTGATTTTCCTCCAATTTTAAATCAGTTAAAGACTTCATGTTCCCTAATTCAATTGGAATGGGTCCAGAGAGTTGATTTAACTGCAGAGAAAGGATATTCAAAGATTTCAAATCACCCAACGATGAAGGAATTGAACCATTGAGTTGATTATGGCTCAAATCTAAATCAGTTAGAGACTTCATGTTCCCTAATTCAATAGGAATGGGTCCAGAGAGTTGATTTGTGTGCAGAAAAAGGATATTCAAAGACGTCAAGTCACCCAACGATGAAGGAATTGAACCATTAAGTTGATTTAGGCTCAAAGATAATTCAGTGAGAAACTTCAAATTCCCTAATTCAAAAGGAATGGGCCCGGTTAGTTGATTTTGCCACAAATAAAGGCGATTCAAAGACGCCAAATCACCCAACGATGAAGGAATTGAGCCAGATATATTGTTAGAATTGAGGTTTAGCCTCTCAAGTGAGAAAATATTCTCTATTTCTTGTGGGATCGAACCAGTTAAATTGTTTTCGAAAAGTTGCAAAATGGTTAGCTTGCTTAGTTTCCCAATTGTAGGTGGAATTACAACAGAAAACTGATTGGTTGAAAAATCAAGATAGACAAGTTTGGACAGGAGTCCGATTTCTGGTGGGATGGGACCAACGAAGCTGTTTACGCTAAGATCAAAATGGGTAAGATTGCCTAGAATAGAGAACGGGAACTGGCAAAGCGTACCTTTTAACTGAGATGTCGAGAGGTTCAACATGTTAATGCTCCCATCAGCGTTGCAAGCAATTCCAAACCAAGAAGGGCACGAAGCGGGTGCACTAGTATTCATTGGAAGGGGTGTCCAAGAAGATACAATTTGGGAGTTGTTTGGGATTTTAAGGCGTGCTTTCCATTTCTGAAGAGCATTTGCTTCCTCCAAAGAAGCAGAAGTAAAGTTTGGTACACATGAGAGAGCAACGAGTAGTAGAGCTAGAGATAAAAGTAAGAACTTTGAAGAAGCCATTACTTGCTTTTGCATGTTTTTTTCTATTAAGTGAAGGCTCGTATGTCTTTATTTATACTTGAGCTACCCTTTTCTCATAATTTAATTTTCAATTCTTAGAAATTACTACGTAAAGTTTAGGTGGTGTCCACAAGATTGTTTTACCTGAGAAACTAGAGCAAAACCGTGTTCAACACGACAGTAAAAAAGAATATTTGTATAATATAGTGGAAAACT
Source organism: Artemisia annua (assembly GCA_014162995.1). NCBI lineage: Eukaryota > Viridiplantae > Streptophyta > Magnoliopsida > Asterales > Asteraceae > Artemisia > Artemisia annua. The sequence continues at coordinate 88,925 of LBNU01025123.1, read as the reverse complement.
TAGACTCTTGGTAAAAAATATAGGAAAGCATGCACAAACACTTCGGTTTGTGAAAATTTATAATTAAAAGACTAATATGCATATAAACGGATATTAATTAAAGTACCATTTTAAGTTGTGTCAAATTATGTTGACAGTTTTGCGAATTAAGTTTATTTGGCCAAACCATCACACAACATCATTGTTTAACAGCCAAAAGAAGAAAAAATATACAATAAAACCATTTTATAATCTTTTTAAATAACATAAGATCAACCTTTGCATTATTGAATATATTGCCTATAATCAATATACAAATCCTCTGTTTCTTTCTCCGGTGCACCTTTGCTAATCAAGTTTCAAAGGGTCAAAGGTCGGTCTTTCTTTAAAGAATTAACTTTAGTCAACAGTTCACACCCCAGAAATTTACACTGATCTTACCTTTTTTTTGTTCTCTCTTATCAACGACGACCTCACCAAACTTACCCGTGAACAAAACGGGCTTGTTCTTTTATTTTTTTTATTGCTAATCAACGACCACCTCCCCATACCTACCCACAAAAGCCAAACTTTATTGACAATTATATGTTTTTTAAAATAGATACGAGTATTAAAAACAACTAATGATACGTTGTGCCAAAAAAGTCTAAAATAAGTGCAGAAATATGGAGCATGCCAACCCTTTCAAATCCATACGGTAATCAAATACACCATATGACACAAAATACAAACGGCTTACCATAGGAACTTTATATGTAGGCCCAATCTAAATAGAAAATTCCATTAGCTTGATACCCTGTTTTATGATCGAAAAGAAAAGAGGCATATGTAAATGTAACAGAATACAAAAGCCCAGACGTATTACTGCATGTGTTCTTTAAACCATTTGTTTTAACAACCTACAAATACCTTATACAAAGAAACCGCAACGTGGAGAAAAAAATAAACTTCATATATGATATATCCATTTCATGGGTTGGTACTAGACAACCAAATATCATTATCTTTAAAAAAAATAAATAAATAATAATAATAAAAAAAAAGGACATACAAATTTCAAGCTTGATAGAACATAATCAGTAAAAGAGAAAATGGTTTGTTACCTTTAATTTGGTAGATAAGTGATGACGGCAAAATCAAAATCTCGTATGACCATCTCAAGGCCATGTATTAAGTTTGAAAAAGGGTAAATTGCAAATTTTGTCCCTAATGTTTCCGAAAATTGCAATAAACCCACCTAGAAAAAAAAATCCAATTTTGTCCCTGAAGCTGATGTGGCGTTCATTTTAGCCACCGAGAGTTAACGATCGTTTTTACTCCCGTTAGTCAAGGTCAAACGCATGGGAAATGACTAATATACCCTCATCTTCTTCCTCAGTCTCATTTTCTTTTGAATTTGAAGCTTTATTTTTGTCACAAACACATCCAGCACCACCACCCTCTACCACCACACAACCACCATCATCAAATCCCTTCTTTCTTTCTTTTTTTACAAAGCTGAACGCACCATAAAAAAATTATTACCAGGCAAATACAAAAGAATAGGTGAATCCTTCATTACTCATCAACTGTCAAACATACATGTATATCATATTATTATTCGCCTCTTAAATCATATGTATAAAACTATGATCAGTGGCTCTGATAATGCATGATCAGTGAAGTCAAGTGGCTGGCTCATTGGATTTGCTTGCAAGAACAAAATCTGGAAATATGCCAATAAGAATGTAACCACATAAATCAAAAGTATGTGCATTGGTTAAGAAGGGACCACCTGACCTTGGTTCATGATTGCATTAGTAAGTTTGTGCTATCGACTATACTAACCTTTATAGTAGATAATATTGATAGGTGCATGTCAACTATACTAACCTTTCTTAGTTGAAGCATAGATTTTTCCAAAGTGTTGCATCTCACCCCATGTTGTGTATACTTCAGGAACTGTGCATCCAAAATGATCCAGAAAAAGTGAGAAAAATCCATCCACTCTAGGTGCTTTCAACTAACTACCCCATAAAAGAACATGTCAGTTTGCACCAAGGACCAAGACTTGTTTGATTTATATTTGCGTAAATCTAAAGCATAGGAATACTAGGTTTAGCAAAGTAAGATTTAAATTTTACACCATAATCACAACACATGGAGAATAAATACCTGTCAAACCCAATTCTAAATCTCTCAACCTGTTCATTTTCTCTTCATTGAGTTCTGCACACAAACACCACTTGTTAATAAAGAATGTAACCAACAAGTACTCCTAATTAATGTGCAAACAGCACTCATGCTAAGGCACTTGATGAATGCAAAATCTTTTGATTAACGTTTAACTAATAACTATGTATAGAGGGTGGACACAAATACAAAGCATTGTGATACTCTTTTTTATCCACACGAGAGTTTTGGTAATTAATATAGAAAAATATATATAGCAATTCATTTAGCATGGAAGACTGACTAACCATCAATAGTTTTGCATATAGATTCCAGGCATGACAGATAAATACAAACCAAAACAGTATAAGTCCTAGTAATTACTAGAGGGACCTGTAGAAATATAAATCTAGTGCATCCTATTTCTTAAACTTTATTTGTTGTTATATGTATTCAATTCGATATATATATAATCTAATCTAGGCGCCGCCTAATTTTGCCGATTTGCCCTAAACCGGGGGTGTATGCCCTCCTAGCGCCTAGGCGCCGCCTAGACCTCTTTTTACAACAATGCTTTAAACTAAAGAATCCAAATACAAATCCATCACAATTATTCCATTAAACACATACCCATGTCAATAATCCAATCTATAAATCATATAATCAACAACAACATCAACTGAACAAAACCCAAATCCAAAAAACAATATTTTTAACAAAATTCATAAACATCATATTCATAAAGGTTATACTCACCAAAAAAACTAAATACTAGATAAAAATGATGTAAAATCTAATCAACCAAGATACTAATCCATCATAATTATCCCATTAAACACACAAAACCCAAATAAGTAAATAAAGTAATAAATAAATCTTACAATTAGAATGATAAAAGAACCCGGCAGATACTAATCTATCACAACCATTTGATTAGGTAGAAGTGGCAATTTGTGAAAAAAAGGGTAACTTGGCAAATTAAACGGTCAATTGTAAAATATTAAGAATAATATATTTAACTTTTTAAATATAAACGAAGTGTTTGTGTTGCATGGATTTATTTTTTTTATTTATGTCTTTTCTAAAATGATTAGTATAATATGAGCCTATTTGGCCCCCGTCTGAGGATCAGTTTGGTTGGTATGTGGGTTTGAGATTTTGATTCGGATCGGATTCAAATTCATATTTGTATTTAATGTAGAGAGAAAATGTATTATATATTATTTTAGATAAATAATAGGAAAAAAAATATAAATATTTAAACAAGTTAGGACAAAATTAAAATACATAAGAAATGTGATTTATGCTTTAAATGTAAGATGCGAACACTTTTATGCTTTATGCTAGAGGGTGTGGGTCACGTGAAATTGCACGGAACCTTATTTTCTATCTTTTCCTTTCGGGATTACCACCCCTTTCAAATGGCAAAAACCAAAAAAATTTCCCTTGTGGGACTTTAGTCCCGAGACAATAAAGAGGATAAGACNTAGTTTTGCTTTTGCATATAGATTCCAGACATGACAGATAAATACAAACCAAAACAGTATAAGTCCTAGTAATTACTAGAGGGACCTGTAGAAATATAAATCTAGTGCATCCTATTTCTTAAACTTTATTTGTTGTTATATGTATTCAATTCGATATATATAATCTAATCTAGGCGCCGCCTAATTTTGCCGATTTGCCCTAAACCGGGGGTGTATGCCCTCCTAGCGCCTAGGCGTCGCCTAGACCTCTTTTTACAACAATGCTTTAAACTAAAGAATCCAAATACAAATCCATCACAATTATTCCATTAAACACATACCCATGTCAATAATCCAATCTATAAATCATATAATCAACAACAACATCAACTGAACAAAACCCAAATCCAAAAAACAACATTTTTAACAAAATTCATAAACATCATAATTCATAAAGGTTATACTAACCAAAAAACTAAATACTAGATAAAAATGATGTAAAATCTAGTCAACCAAGATACTAATCCATCATAATTATCCCATTAAACACACAAAACCCAAATAAGTAAATAAAGTAATAAATAAATCTTACAATTAGAATGATAAAAGAACCCGGCAGATACTAATCTATCACAACCATTTGATTAGGTAGAAGTGGCAATTTGTGAAAAAAAGGGTAACTTGGCAAATTAAACGGTCAATTGTAAAATATTAAGAATAATATATTTTTATGTATTAGAGGTCATTAGCTTCTGTGAGGTTTTAGAAATAGTTTCTTTGTTTTGGTTTGGTTTGTATTTTGTAGCTCGGGTTTCATGCTGTTTTAAGTAGCTTGTTAATTGAGGTGGGATGTCTTGTATTGTATTCTAGTTTTCTTTTTTATGGTTCATAATAAGATGTTGTCTTTCTAAAATATATATATATATATATATATATATATATATATATATATATATATATAACTTTTTAAATATAAACGAAGTGTTATGCACTTGTGTTACATGGATTTATTTTGTTTATTTGGGTCTTTTCTATTTTAAAAAGGCTCATATTCGTATAATATGAGCCTATTTGGCCCCCGTCTGAGGGTCAGTTTGGTTGGTATGTGGGTTTGAGATTTTGATTCAGATTCGGATTCAAATTCATATTTGTATTTAATGTAGAGAGAAAATGTATTATATATTTTTTTAGATAAATAATAGGAAAAAAATATAGATATTTAAACAAGTTAGGACAAAATTAAAATACATAAGAAATGTGATTTATGCTTTAAATGTAAGATGCGAACACTTTTAGGCTTTATGCTAGAGGGTGTGGGTCACGTGAAATTGTACGGAACCTTATTTTCTATCTTTTCCTTTCGGGATTACCACCCGTTTCAAATGGCAAAAACCAAAAAATTTTCCTTTGTGGGACTTTAGTCCTGAGACAATAAAGAGGATAAGAGTGAGAGTTTATATGAATAAAACTTGCATACTATAACAAGAAAAACACAAGAGTGCATTTGGTTCAGGTGTTGTTGTGTGAGGTTTGGAAGGCAGAAGGTCCAGGGTTCGAATCCCCTTGGCACCTCTTTTTGAAATCTTTTTATTTTTTTTTTAAATTTCTTTTGAAAGCTTTAAAGAACTAATATAAACTAAGACTTTTTATGAAAACAAAACTTGTGTAAAGCTATTAGAAGCTCAGGAGAAGCTAAAACTAGTGACAGATACAAAGAAAATTTAAAATCAAAAGAGAAGAAAAGGGAAAAAACTTCTAAGGGCACAAGCTTACAAAAGCTTGTGTCAAAAGCTACAATAAGCTGAACTAGAGGGCAAACTACTAAAGGATTCCTAGAAGCAGTCTAAACAAGCTAAC
>LBNU01025123.1:66517-77590 GCA_014162995.1 Artemisia annua | reverse complement strand
ATTTCATTTTCAGTAAACTAGGATCAATCAAAGTTCAAAAAAGTCAATCTTGTTCATAAATCTCACAAAGTCAAAGTTTTCATCTGTCAAAAATGGTAAAATTTTCTTAAGCTTCCACAATGTTTAATTTTGATTGGAAATAGAAATAGATTGTGTTTCTAGGATCTTTTGTTGCTTGTTAGCATATTTCAGAAAGAAATTCTCCATTAGAAATCCATTTGCTTATCTAAAATTAAGCTCAAAGTTGGCTTATTGCTCTGTGACCTCCCCTGTGCCACCATTTCCCAGTGTCCACACCCAAGTTCACAGGGTTGCACAGTACTCATTAGTGGGCCCCACCCTTTGAAATTTAGCCCTTTGGAAAGCTTATCAACCAAACTTTTAGTACCTAAGCTTAATTTGTGCTTTCTAGCTTATTCACTAGGTCTACATTAAGCTTTTTGTTTGTTCCAATTCACTGTCTATACTGATACTCAATATAAACAGTCAAGTTTATAAGCCCATCATTGGCTTATTTCTAAGCCATAAGCTCTGCTTATTGACTCATTGGAAATCTGACCTGGCCTACTTTTCATATCTACTTTTGTTTTAGACCTCTGAACACTTCTGTGGGCCCCACAAGGTCTGCAAGTTTGTCCCAATCTGTGTGTATCTGTGGAGATTTTGGATTGCTTATTTGTGCTTATTGCTTATTCTGTCATGTATGCCTGTTGATTTAAGTTCATTTAGATCCCTTTAAGTTGTTTGTAACTTATTTTCTCATATTTGTTCACTATGTCGCTTATTTCTAGCTTTTGCATTGCTAGTTTGACCAAAGTCAAACTGCTAATCATTTAGCATTCCATAGTGCTTATTTTTGAGTTTCATAAAAAGTTTTTTCACAAAATTTGTTCATTTAAGTGTGTAAACAAGTTCCAAAAAGAAAATCCAAAAAATAATCACTTTTTAAGAAAAGTGATAGTTTCTATTTAATATAATTTAGATTTTAATTTTTCTTTCTAAATTTTATTAAGTACTTATCTGTTTTTATAATTTTCTTAAATTCCTAGTATCTTAAAGTATTTGTATAAATTTTATTAGAATTTTCCCTGTTCATTTAGTATTAATTAGAATTAAAAACAGTTTAATTAATAATTAGTTAATATTAGTAATTAAATAGTTTTAATAAATTTTTGTTAAACAGTAGTATAATTTTATATTTTTCCTAAGTTCTAAATAATATTTAGCACTTCTGGTAATTTTCCCATAATTTTTACTGTTCATTTGTTAATTATTAGATTTAATTTTAATTAAAACACTTTAATTAGAAAAATCAAAAAGAAAATAGTTTTAGTGTTTAAAATTAATCTCAGATCCATTTTTATAATTTTTCTAGTTTTTATACATTATTTAGATTCTGTAAAAATTGGATTTGTAATTTTCTCTTTTCATTTTCTATTTTTTTTATTTAATCTAGTTTAAATAACCTTAAGATAATAGTTTAGTAATTAATTAATAAAAGTTCCACAAAAAGACAAAAATATCTATTTTCAATTTTTATATTTCTTTTAAGTCATTTTATATTTTTAGAAATTAATTTTGCAATTTTCTAGGTTAAATTTGTAATCTTTGTTATTTTTAGATTTAACTTTAATTAGTTTTTATTAACTTTTTAAATAGTTTTATTAAGTAATTAATATTTAAATATTAAAATAATCAAAAAAATAATTTTCTTTTTCATTTAATTTTATTTTCATTTTAAGTTTGAAAAAGTTGCATTTTCACCCCCTGTAATTTAATTTTGCATATTTCCACTTTCCCAGTTCGCATTTAGATTTTTAGGGTTAATTGTAATTCTGTGTTTGTTAATATTGTTTCATTATCATTCCAAGCAATCATTAGTGTAAAAATCAAATCAAATCATTGTCTGGTTACTTTTCCTTAATCACTCATTCCAGAACGTTTTTCCAAAACACAATTTCAATCTCGTTGGGACTAAACGACCCGTGAGAACACTGTGCTTTCAACGGATCATAAATTGATCACTCTCTCCCTTATTTGACTTGGTTGACCACTCCTGGTTGACTGGTTAGTTTGGGACGAGTCAAAATTTGGCGCCGCTGCCGGGGAGGTTGTTGCGTGTTTTAAAAACGTTTAGGTTTAGTGGTTTTCAAAACCCTCCTTGTACAAATCACATCACTTTGGAAAAATTTTTTTTTGTAAAAATCATAATCATATCATAAAAAAGTCATTAACACTTTTCCTAAAGTGTTAACAACACCAAAAAAAAATCATAAACAACAAAACAAATCGTGAAGTTAAATTACTTCGATTCTTTAAGATTACAACCTATACAGTTGGAATACGGAGGTTCTGACATTAAATTGCGAACCGAGAGAGATCCATTCTTCTCTCCCGCCAACCTGCGAGTAGTATTAAAGGAACGATTTTGGTTAACGAATCGATTCCAAAAATAATTTCCAAGTTTTTTCACACATACCCAAAAAAGCCAAAAACATTTGTTTTCCTGTTAAATAAATACGTAAAATATTACCACCGCAAATCAAGGCAGAATACAACCCAACTGGGTGTATGACCATTAATAAGTTCCCAAACTAAAGATTAAAACTTGCCATTGTACTCTTGTGATTGGTGTACCTTTTTCAAAGAAGCCAGTCACACTGTGGTTATTGGTTTAAGTTCACTGTTGTTTTGCCTCGGTCTTGTTTTACTTGTGAGTATTTTTAGTGCATGCGCACTCGTTCCCAGTCAAGAAGAAATCGTCAAAGGAGCATAGCTGAATTGCTTGCTGCTGAAGAAATATCCGTTAATATGCCTGACGATGACCCACCACCCCCTCCACCCCCTCCCAAATCTGAAACTGGGGATGCAGCTCCCGATCTCCGAACGATGGAGGAGCTGTGTCAGCCTACTATGCAGGGGAGGGGAGGACCCATTGCACCACTCACTATCAGTTCCACGGATTTTGGACTCAAGCACCACATGATCCAGCAAGTCCAGAATTCGTGTCAGTTCCACGGTTTACCGGGTGACGATGCAAATAAGCATCTCGATAAATTTTTGACCGTCACCCAGAGTATGAAGCAGAATGGTGTCACCGATGACGGCCTTCACTTATACCTCTTTCCATATTCTCTCACTCATCATGCTACTGCCTGGTTTGATCGTCTCCCGAAGAATTCGATCCACACTTTTGATGAAATGGTTACTAAATTTTTAGCAAAATACTTTCCACCATCCATGGTAACTAAGTTGAGAAATGATATTAGCAACTTCAGACAGCTTCCCGATGAGTCCCTATTTGAGGCATGGGAACGCTATAAGCTTGCAATTGATCGATGTCCCAATCATAACATGCTTTTAGTCACCATCATAGATACTTTCTACAATGGTTTGACTCTCCGTCACCGTGACACGATCAATGCTGCTGCTGGAGGGACCTTTATGAAAAGGACCCCCGAGGAGTGCTATGATCTCATTGAGAACATGACTGCCCACCACAATTTCTGGGATTCCTCAGCAGAGAGGAATGATTCATGTAAATCTGTCAATCCAGCCTCCTCTGAAATAGCTGCTCTCACTAAAAGGACGAATGACTTGTCCACTGCTGTGTTGAGAATGCATCAGTCTAATCAGAACATCAATAATCAAGTCAGAGCTGTCAGTCACAGTTGTGAAACATGTGGTGGTCCACATCCTTATACTGAGTGCCCAGCCACCGGTGGCTTCACTCACGAGAATGTATATGCTGCTCAAGGTTCCTACAATGCGGGGGGTAACTCTTACCAACCACAGGGGGACCGTAATCTCTTAAGCTATCGTTCCAACAATTTCCTCGGACCACCCGGATTTAATCAGCCTCAAAACCAAAATGCTCAAAACCGGAACCAAAATTTTCATCGAAACCGAAATCGAATGAACCAAGGTTTTAACAACCAAAGGAATTTCAATTCCGGTCATAACCAGGGCTTTCAAAACCAAGGAAATTTTTAAAGAAATCAAGGTCATGGTAATCAGGGTAACAATTTTCATAATCAGGGTAATTTTCATCATGGAAATAATTTTCAGGGTAATAACCAACATCATGGGAATTTTCAAAACAATCGAGCTCAAAATGTTCCTAACAATCATACTCAAGCCATTGTTCCAACTGGACCTTCATCAGATGAGTTGCTTAAGCAATTCATGAAGTCCCAAGAAGAAATGAACAAGTTGTTGGTCAATCAGATCTCCGAACTCAAGAAGTCTTTAAATGATCGACCCTCGGGCTCAGGAACACTTCCGAGCAACACGATCGCTAACCCGAGGGGCGATGTTAAGGCGATCACCACCCGCAGTGGAGTTTCATACAAAGGACCCACGGCTCCCGCTACCTCTTCTTCTCAAGTAGCGGAACGTGAACCTGAGGTTACCACGGACACGGTACTTCCTACTAATAACGGAGATACCGATGACGTCCACCCTCAAGTTGTCCCGGTCCCGAAACCCAAATCCAAACCTGGAGTTGTTTTTGAACCTCCAGTTGATCCCGTTGAGAAACAAAATCCCAAACCTTCGATTCCTTATCCATCACGTTTACAAGATCAAAAGCTCTGCGAGAAAACTAGTCACCAACTGGACAAATTTTTCCAAATTTTTAAAGAATTACATTTTGACATTAGCTTCGCGGATGCTCTTCTTCTGATGCCCAAGTTTGCATCTACGATCAAAAATCTGTTAAATAACAAGGAAAAACTCTTCGAGATGGCAAAAACTCCATTAAACGAAAACTGCTCTGCAGTTTTGTTGAAACAGCTTCCCGAAAAGCTGGGAGATCCCGGGAAATTCCTCATTCCATGCATTTTCCTGGGGATGGTTGAATGATATGCCTTGGCCGTTCTTGGTGCAAGCATCAACCTGATGCCTCACTCGGTCTGGAAGAAACTTTCTCTTCCAGCACTTACTCCTACCTGCATGACTCTCGAGCTTGCAGATCGCTCTATATCTCGTCCCCTCGGTATTGCTGAGGATGTATTCGTGAATGTAGGAAAGTTCAATTTTCCGGCAGATTTCGTGATCGTTGACTTCGATGCAGACCCGAGGGTTCCTCTCATTTTAGGGAGGGGATTCCTAAGAACGGGCCGTGCTCTGATCGATGTCTTTGATGAAGAGATCACACTGCGTGTTGGTAATGAAGCCATCACATTCAATCTTGATCAAACCTCGAGATACTCTTCCAACTATGACTCCGCAGAAATTAACAAAATTGATGTCATCGATATTGCTTCGGAGGAGTATTCTCAGGAAATTCTTGGTTTCACCGATAATTCTTCGAGTGGCAATCCCACTCCCTCTTCTCAACCTATCATTGCTAATTCTTCTCCTTCCCTAACTCCGTTTGAGGGAAGTGACTTCATCTTGGAGGAAATAGAGGCCTTTCTCAAGAATGATTCGATTCCCGAAGGAATTGATAATCAAGAGATTGACCCGGACAGGGATATACTTCTCCTTGAGAAGTTGTTGAATGAAGATCCCTCCCACCCTCTCGTTCTTCCACAAAAACTTCATAACGAGGAAGTCAAGTCTGTTGAGAAAACTACTGATTTCCCTGAGGTCGAACTTAAGGACTTGCCACCTCATCTCGAGTACGCATTTCTGGAGGGTGATGATAAAAACCCGTCATTATTGCTAAAGACTTAAAAGATGAGGAAAAAACTGCTCTCATAAAGGTTCTAAAGTCACACAAGCAAGCAATTGCTTGGAAACTCTCCGACATCAAGTGTATTAATCCTGACTTCTGTACCCACAAAATCTTAATGGAGGATGACTTCAAACCAGTAGTTCAACAACAGAGACGGGTTAATCCTAAAATTCACGAGGTTATCAAACAAGAGGTTATCAAACTTCTTGATGCCGGATTGATTTACCCTATCTCTGACAGTCCTTGGGTTAGCCCCATTCATTGCGTTCCTAAAAAGGGTGGCATTACTGTTGTCACAAATGAAGAAAACGAGTTGATTCCAACTTGATTGGTTACGGGATGGAGAGTATGCATTGACTATCGAAAGTTAAATGATGCCACCCGTAAAGACCATTTTCCTCTACCCTTCATGGACCAGATGCTCGAGAGATTAGCGGGAAACGAGTAATATTGTTTCCTAGACGGTTTCTCGGGTTACTTTCAGATTCCCATTGATCCGAAGGATCAAGAAAAGACCACATTTACATGCCCATATGGAACTTTTGCCTACCGACGTATGCCTTTTGGCCTATGTAATGCTCCAGGCACGTTCCAACGGTGTATGATGGCCATATTTCACGACATGATCGGGAAAAATATGGAGGTCTTTATGGATGATTTCTCAGTCATTGGGAATTCTTTCCAATCATGCCTCTCCCATTTAGATAACATGCTTAAACGGTGTGAAGACGCCAATCTTTGTCTTAATTGGGAGAAGAGCCACTTTATGGTCAAAGAAGGCATTGTCCTTGGCCATAAGATTTCTAAAAACGGGATTGAGGTCGACAGAGCCAAAGTCGATGTCATTGCTAAACTACCTCATCCCACCACAGTTAAAGGTGTCAGGAGTTTCCTAGGTCATGCCGGATTCTATCGTCGATTCATACAAGATTTTTCCAAAATCGCCCGGCCCATGACACATCTTCTTGAAAAAGATGCTCCTTTCATCTTTTCTCCCAAGTGCATCGAAGCTTTTGAAACTCTCAAGAAAAAGATCACAGAAGCACCGATCTTAGTTGCCCCCGATTGGGACCTGCCTTTTGAACTCATGTGCGATGCAAGTGATTTTGCTATAGGCGCGGTCTTGGGGCAACGTAAAACAAAACACTTTCAGCCCATACACTATGCCAGTAAAACTATGAATGAGGCTCAGAATCATTACACCACCACTGAAAAAGAGTTATTAGCCGTGGTGTATGCTTTTGAAAAATTCCGGCCTTACTTAATCCTGACTAAATGCATAGTGTATACGGATCACTCGGCCCTGAAATATCTCTTTGCCAAACAAGATGCAAAGCCGAGATTACTCCGATGGGTTCTCCTCCTGCAAGAATTTGATATCATTATCCGTGATAAAAAAGGAGCTGAGAACCTAGCAGCTGATCATCTATCACGATTAGAAAACCCTCACCAGGATGTGTTCGAGAAAAAGGAAATAAATGAAACATTTCCTCTCGAAACACTCAATGCGGTTTCTTTTCGTGGTGACTCTACTACCCCATGGTTTGCAGACTTTGCAAATTACCATGCGGGTAACTTTGTTGTGAAGGGGATGACGTCCCAACAGAAAAACAAATTCTTTAAAGACGTCAAACATTACTTCTGGGACGACCCCTTCTTGTTCAAAATCTGTGCCGATCAAGTCATCAGGCGGTGTGTCCATGGCCAAGAAGCCTTGGATATTCTTAAAGCTTGTCATGATGGACCCACGGGGGGACATCATAATCCAAACTACACCGCCAAGAAGGTGTTTGATTCGGGTTTCTACTGGCCCACGATCTATAAAGATGCCCAAGAGTTTGTCAAAGCTTGTGACGCTTGTCAGCGTCACGGGAATATTTCAAAGACTAACGAGATGCCTCAAAATGCCATCCAAGTCTGTGAAATCTTTGACGTATGGGGCATTGACTTTATGGGGCCATTTCCATCTTCTCGAGGAAACAAATACATACTCGTGGCTGTTGACTACTTATCCAAATGGGTTGAGGCGAAAGCCTTACCCACCAACGATGCCCGAGTTGTTGTGAAATTTTTAAAATCTCTTTTTGCTAGGTTCGGTACTCCACGTGCCATCATTAGTGATCGTGGTACACACTTCTGCAATGACAAATTTGATAAAGTCATGCAAAAGTACGGTGTAACTCACCGTCTTTCCACTGCGTATCACCCCCAAACAAGTGGGCAGGTGGAGGTAACGAACCGTGGTATTAAAAGGATTCTGGAGAGGACAGTAGGAGAAAATCGTGCCTCTTGGTCGGATAAACTAGATGATGCACTCTGGGCCTTCCGTACAGCTTACAAAACACCCATCGGGTGTACTCCTTACAAGCTTGTATACGGGAAGGCGTGTCATCTGCCGATTGAGCTTGAGCATAAAGCCTACTGGGCCTTGAAACATGCAAACTTCGATCTCCAGACAGCGGGTGATCACCGTAAAGTTCAGCTGAATGAATTAAATGAACTTCGGGATCAGGCATACGAGAACTCTTTGATTTTCAAGGAAAAGACAAAGAAGATTCATGACTCCAAGATCAAAAACCGCGTTTTCAACGTTGGTGATCGAGTCCTTCTTTTCAACTCTAGATTAAAGATCTTCTCGGGCAAACTAAAAACCCGTTGGTCTGGCCCTTTCACTGTGACTAAAGTTTATCCATATGGTACCGTCGAATTGTCTCAAACAGACGGACCAAATTTCAAAGTGAACGGTCACAGGTTGAAGCATTACTTTGGAGAGGACATACCACCCATGGTTGTCCCGGATCTCCAAACTTTCCCCATGAACCAATGAATGCGGGGATCGAGTCAAGCTAGTGACTCGGTGATCAAAAACTAGCATGCCACGGGTATTCACCCGTGTTTCTGACTTCTTTCTACTTTCTACCAAATTAGTGTGGGGGAGATGGCCCCTGCATGTACATATCTTTAAAAAAAAAATAAAAAAAAAAAAAAAAAAAAAAAAAAAACATTCATCATTCATCATCACTTTAAAAGAAGTGATAGCTTCTATTTAAGAAGCTTTATTCTTGATGGTTCCCACACTTGCCTCAATCTAAACATTTTTACATCTCAAAGTATCGGCATAATGGCCGGGACTTTGAATATTGAGGACAATATTCAATTCTAGTGTGGGGGGGAAATTCTAGCGAATTTGATTACGTTTTTCCATCTAAAAAAGCTTGAATTCCCCCATTTTGGCCAAAAATTTTTTCTTTTTGGTGTGAGTGCTTTGCACTAACACGACAAATGGTTATCAGTCCACCATGTCTCATCCACAAAAGGTCTGGCTAATCCGGAAGCAAACGGCTCCCGGTAAAGATATCTCAAATCCGTTGATGGCTTGCAGTTTGCCAAAAATTGCATGGTAATCAGCTCACCATATCCTAATCAGTGAAGAGTTGGCTAGTCCAGAAGCAAACGGTTTCTGGTAAAGACAAATCAAATCCGTTGACAGCTGGTGGTTTGCTCAAAATCACATGGTTATCAGTGTACCATGGTTCTCACTTGAACTGAAACATTTGGCTACTCAAGAAGTAATGGCTTTTGGTAAAGAGACATCAAATCCATTAAGTTTTCCTTAAAGATTGCTAGGGACTAGCAATATCTTAGAGTGGGGGATTGATGAGTGTGTAAATACTCATCATTTTTACCTAATCTGAACTGCCAAAAACATCCAAAAACACCCAATAATGCATCAAAATAGTGAAAATATTCCAAAAGTGTGTTTTATATGTTCTAGATGCAAAATGTTTGAAAACAAATGAAAAACGAACAAAGTTTGCACAATTGGCAGTTTCAGTCCCTCAACTTTCACAACTTGTCAAATCTAGTCCCTGGTTATTTCAAATCATGAAAAATATCATAAAAGGTCCTTGGGGATTCATAAGTTGTCAAAACAAATCCTTTGAATATCAAAGATCACAATTTTACAACTTTGGTCCCCCAAGTTTGAAAAATGTCAAAAATAGTCCTTGGTCATTAAAAAAAGTAAAAATAATCAAAAATAAACCTTGTAATATTCATAAATGACACAATTGGTCCTTGTGGTAAAATTTTGGAAAATTACAAGTTTGGTCCTAAAGTTTCACAATTGGCAGAAATAGTCCCTGGGAATTTCAAGAGTGTAAAAGTCAACTTTGGTCCTTGTACTATTCAACCTTGGCAAGAAAGGACCCTTTGAGAACTTTGGAAAATTTACAACTCAAGTCCCTCAAAATTCAGAAATTACAAAACTAGTTTGTGATAAACTATAAACCAAACGAGCCCTTTTATTACTTCATACACCCACCAGTCCAAACCCAAAATTATAAACCCATCCCACTCACCCTTTTGGCCCTTTCTTTCTGTGGCCCAACAACACAAGCCCAAAACCCATCTCGTTTTATAATAACCCCCCCCCCCAGGTCAAACGGTCAAACCCACATCCCCTTTCCCACCTTCGTCTTCCCCACTTGGCCTCCTCTTTGGTCCCCCAAGTTTGAAAAATGTCAAAAATAGTCCTTGGTGAATTTAAAAAGTGAAAATAATAAAAAATAAACCTTGTACTATTCATCAATGACAAAATTGGTCCTTGTGGTAAAAATTTGGAAAATTACATGTTTGGCCCTGAAGTTTCACAAGTTGGCAGATTTAGTCCCTGGAGGTGAAAAATTGGAAAATAGCATCTATGGCCCCTATACTATTCACATATGGCAAGAATGGAACTTGTGAAAAGTTTGGAAAAATCACAAAACCAATCCCTCAAAAATCCAGAATTTACATAAATAGTCCTTGTGAAAATAACAAACCAAACGGGTCCATTTATTTAACACACCCCAAATCCAAAACAAGCCCAACCCTTTACCCTTTTCTTTTCTCTGGCCCAACCCACAAGCCCAACCCAACGTTTAAATTTATAAAACGTTTTCCCCTTCCCCGTTCACACCACCTCTCCTCAACATCCCCATCTCCACTTGCCTGCAACATCTCACCACTCCCACTTGCCCATTACTTCCCACCGCCCAATCCACCATCTTCCACCCACTACCCCCCACAATAAATGCTGCCACCCCCACTGTCTCAAATTGCAGTTTTATGTTTTGGCGCCAAAAGTCATCCAAGGGTCAAGAAAGCTCATTTCTCATCCAATGGTCAAAATTATTGCTGGGATTTGATCAGTGGACCCCAAGGAACCCAATTTGCATCTATAAAAGAGGAAGGAAGCAGTGAAGATATGTATGTAGTTTTTTAGTCAAAAATTGTATTTCGTATTTGTCAAATTTCAAATTCTAGTGTAGTTGTAAGCTTTTAAATGTTGTAATCTGTATTTCTATTGTACCTTTGAACTTTTTCATCAATCAATTTCAAGTTTAAACATT
>LBNU01025123.1:41907-64573 GCA_014162995.1 Artemisia annua | reverse complement strand
CTCTTTGTGTTTGCTTAGATCTAAATGAAACTAACTATTTAATTATTTGTTAACTTGATGTTTGTTGTTTTGTTGGGAGTGATTGTTCCATCAATGTTAGGCTCAAGAAACTGGCCAACCCTTTATGGTAACATGCTTGAACGTCTTGGGAAACCATGTAGCCAAGGCATACTAGGCTATTAAGGTAGTATTTAACGCAATGAAGCCACGTGATAGTATGTAATATCACCGTCCAATTTTTCTATAACCTGAACTGCCAAAAACAGCCAAACACAAATAATGCATCAAAATAATGGAAATATTCCAAAAGTGTGTTTTATGAGTCCTTAGATGCAAAATGTTTGAAAAACAAATTGAAAACAAACATAAAGTTTGCAGCAATTGGCAGTTTCAGTCCCTCAACTTTCACAATAATTGTCAAAACTAGTCCCTAGAATAGTCAAAAATATGCAAATATCATAAAAAGTCCTGGGATTCATAAGTTGTCAAAACAGACCCTTTGAATTCAAAAACCACAATTTACAATTTGGTCCCAGTTTGAAAAATGTCAATAGTCCTGGTGAACTTAAAAAGTGAAAATAATCAAAAATAAACCTTGGTAGCTATTCTAAATGACAAAATTGGTCCTTGTGGTAAAATTTTGGAAATTACAGTTTTGGCCCCTGAAGTTTCACAAGTTGCGCAGAAATGGTCACTGGGACATTTGAAAAATGGAAATCAACAATAGTCCTTGTACTATTCATCATATGGGAAGATTAAACCCTTGGAATACTTTGGAAAATCACAAAAACCCAACCTCAAAATCAGAATTACACAAAGGTCCTTGTGATTTATATAAACCAACGGATCTTAAACCAAATCAAATCCTTTAACCATTTTCACCACCAAGCCCACTAAACCTTTTCTCTTTTTCTTTCTTTTCTCTGCAACCCCCACAAGCCAAACCAAACCCAAAGGTTTAAATTTAAAACCCAGCACCCCTTCCCCCCTTCCCGTTCCCACCTCTCACCCTGACTTGCCCCACCCACTTGCCCAGTCACCTCACGCCCAAAACCATCACCTCACCACTCTCACACCACTCCCACAATAAATGCACCACCCCCAATTGTAAAAAAACTTTATACCCATTTCTCATTTTGCGCAAAATTGAATATCAACGGGCTCAGATCAAAGATTAAAGCATCCAAGGCAAGAATTCACTCAGAGTCATGCAAACCCTAATGACTATAAAAGGAAGAGATGGAGCCAATGAAGAATATATTCATTAGTTATAAGTTAGTGTCAATTAGTGAATTGTAATATTTAGTAGTTGAAACCTTTCAAAAGCTTTGTAATCGGTTTCTTAGATGTAATTTTGATCTTTGGAAATAAATCTTCAAGTATTCAAGTAAATCTTTATTTGCATTTTCAATTTCAAAATCTGTTTTAGCTCTAATGGTGATCTAAGCCTTAATGTTTACTTTGTCTAAGCTCAACTTAGGACTATATAATCATTAAGAAAACATAAAAACTTAAAAAATCAGAAACAAAACAACACAGGTATCTTTTTGAATTTAGCTACACATGTTAATTAAAAGACAAGCAAAAGAGATAATTAACCAACACATAGACATATTGATTGAATTAAAGTGAAGACTTATCTTTAATTACGCATGAGGGTTCCAAGGGTTGGAAACCCTAAAAAGTACAGAAAATTCGTCTAGGGTTTGGTGCCAAAAGTTCTCCACAAAGTTCCACACTTTATGAATGAAAAATGGAAAACTATATATAGATTTTACACTCTGACGGCGTCAGGTTATAGAGGCTGACGCCGTCAGCTCGCCGCCATTAGGTTTCTCGGATGGCCTAGATCCACTTCTGATGTCGTCACTCTCTATTTCCTTCTGGGCCGTCACTCTTTAAATTATAACCTGACGGCCTACACCATATAACACCTGACGGCGTCAGGTGTAAAAGTTCCAAATCTTTCTGGCCCGTCATTTAAAAATTGGTTTTCACTCTTTTGTAATGTATGCTAACGGCGTCACCTTGTGACTCTGATGCCGTCAGGTAGTAATTCCAGCTTCTTTTGAGACTTTGTCATTTTCTTCACTTTTATGCTCCAAAAACGTCCAAATATGCATGTTTTCCAGAATTCCTCTCAAAAGTACCTAAAATGACAAAAGGAACGATTTAGGGCAATATTTGATCACATTTATACGAATTAGGGCTTAAATGACACCCTAAAAGCGTAACACTTTTCGTCTCATCATGCAGCCTCATAGCCAAGCACCCGAATAACATCTGCACTTATGCTAAACACCCGAATAACATCTGCACCTCTACCAAACACCCGAATAAACATCAACATCTACCGCCACACTTGAAAACCAACTTCTGATTTGACATTTTAGATGATCAAAAAGCTAGTGTTGCCAATTCAACTCACTTTTCTTTCCCAGTCTTCTTACAATCCACTCAAAACTTTTAAGTTTTATATCTTGAACAATTTTATTTATACTTGAAGCTTTACCTTTTTTTTAATGACAATTTTTTTCACATTTATACCATCTATCTCACAAATGCCTCCAGCGAGGCTTGAACCAACAACCTCTAAGTTGGTGGGTAACTCACATACCACTAGACCAAAGGCCTCGGGTCTTGAAGCTTTACCTTTAAACACCCGTGTATTTTTATTTTCCAAATAAAATATCCAGACTTTCAAATCCGCTTGCCACAATCTTGATGACCGAATAGGAATATTTGCATTCCCATGAGAGGAGAAAATTTTCTCAATGGAAAAAGCATTGACATTCTCAATCTTCCACCAACTAAATATTTTTTCACACACGCTCATAGAAAAGTTGCACATAACCTAACAATGAGAGCATGATTCCACTATGTCACCATATGACGGACATAGAAGATAATCCAAATCGATGTCTCTCTTGTCTAGTTCTTCACTAACCGGAAGCCTTCCTTTTAAAGCTATCCACATAAAGATATTGACTTTTTAGGTACTCACTGTTTCCATATTGTCGCCTCGCCTCCATCATTCACGTCTAAGATCTTTTTTTTGTCCGTAATGGCTTTGGATGCGTCTTCATCCGATTTGGCACTAGTTTGGACGCGTTGGTGTTGCTACAGATACCATGGTAGGACACATCGTGCACGGTATTTTGCAAGGACTCGGTCGTATTCTCGACCGAGTCATGTGGTATGTTTGTTTTTGACAGTGTTTTTATTAAATGATTTTTGTGAGGTATCTTTTTGTTTAAATGAGCTATGTTTTTTATGGTGACGACGGTCGTCTTATTACACTAACGTGGTCATGAAGAAAGTTAGCGCTGATGTGGCAGTGGTGACCGCAGTAGGGCTGAGCAGATTGACCAAACTGACCGAGAAAACCAATCGAACCAAAGGACCAGCGGTCGGATCCGGCATACAAACCGATCATTTTGCCTTCTTGAACCACACCGAATCGGACCGAAAACATTCGGTCCGGAGTCCTTGGTCTAAGTTTTTGGACTATTTTGATCTCGGTCTGGTCCGGGCCAGTTCGGTCTTAGACCGATGCCTAAACCGCAGTATCTCAACCAAATATCTCTTTTAAAAATTTCTCTAATTTGAAATGAAGAATTAAAAATTAGAAATAGTGTCAATTTTTGGGTATCCAGTCCATGCTACTCGGCCCGTATAACGTTAAAAAGAAGTAGGCAAGTGAGCGGTCGTTGTCGTGCTTAGAACACCCACCCAGGGCCACTTTGCGTACTACCCTTTAAAAGATTTTCATTTTCTGCAGGCCAATCTTCTTCACAACGTCATAACATAACCCACCCCCTAAAAATTCATCAAGATTCATCATGTAATTTACTCACTTTTACCCTTTTAATTTTATTCACATATTTTACCTTAATTGTCTCACTTTACTGTCTTTTACCCTTTAATTGTTATGTTACTGTGTTTTCACGCTTTAATATCAGCATTTTGTTATAATCTTGAAATGGGTTCTTCATGATTAATATGAATTGTTTGATGGATAATTCTGATGGTATGGAATGTGGGGCAATATTTATTAGGGTTTGAGATGAAAATTGATGTGCTTTTTGTACGTTTGTTGTTGATTATTTTGGTTTTAAGGTTTTTTTGTACAAAACCCATATTTTGTTTTTGATTTTGGGGGTGTTTGTTTCGGCTGATATAGCCGGCTTATAGCTTATTTGGTTTTGGGCTTATGTTTCATAAGCTCACTTTTTTGTGGCTTATTTTGAAAGTTTTCGGCTTATACAAGTTTATTATGTCATCATAAGCTTATATAAGTCGAGAAGTTTCAATATAAACCACAAAAAGTGAGCTTATGAAACATATAAAGCCACAACCAAATAAGACATAAGCTGAAACAAACACCCCCTTTTGTTGTTGTTGTTGTTGTTGTTGTTGTGTGTGTGTGTGTGTGTGTGTGTGTGTGTTTTTTTTTTTTTTTTTTTTAATTAATTAATTAATTTATTTATTATTATTTTATTTATTTATTTATTTATTTGCCGGTGAACGATATGTATGTGTAAGAATAATCTTTGTAAGGGTTTCACTTTTAGTTATGACATCGTGTTTACTAGAGTGACTATTTGGAACACACTATCATTAGTTTTTAAATGGGTAAGGGCATTAGCTAGTGTGTGAGTGTGGGGAACAAATTTGAGCCTATGAACCGTCATTGCTAGACTTATTGTGTCTTTTCACACTTGTTGCTTCTTGGGTGCAAGTGTGGTAGGAGACGTGACGACGATTGAACAACTTGAAAAAGAAACTTTGATATGAGCTGAATTAGGTGTAGCTTTAACTCAGTCTAGGTGAGGAGGGCGTGAGACTGCAGTCCACTGAAGTACATTTAGTAATTTATAAAACATGTCTAAGGGTAGGATTTTAACTCGTGAGTCGTGACTGCTTTGTCCTTGGCTTTTAGCGGTTAAGCATCAAAATTCATATTTGCTCATTAGGCTTGAATACTCATGGTATGTTTGGTGTTTGATATATAGCACTGGTTATATGTGCCATAATGATATAATTTACAGAAATGAAGGATGCTCTTGGCATTCGTAGTATAGCTGCGATAGACTAATTACCAATAGTAGTTAGTAGCATAGTATAACTGTATTATTTTTTGAGGCAATTTATTTTTATATTGCATCGGAATTTTAACTTGTTTTGGAGTAAGAAATTAGAAGTCATGGTGTTCATGTAACCTTTTGGGAGCAAAAGCACCCAACAACAACATACCCAATCCTGCCAAAACGAGGTATGGGGGAGTGAAAGCACTCAGGAATACTATTTAGATATGTTCGTCAAATTATGCATATTTGTAATTTTGTATCTTGACAAAGAGCTTCTGTCATTTCTTTACTTGTCATAGTTGAGAGCTTCCACGTTATATCAACCTACTATCCATTCTTATTCTCTTTTTCTTGTCATGTCAGTGTTCACATTAACCAGTCAACTGGCTAGCCTCACTTTTTTAAACCAACTCTTGGCCAGCCAATTGGCAAGTGTATCAATTCGTTAACAACCTAACAAATCAATTGCTTGTCATATCTTATATCACGGTTTAGCCAACCTATCTTTGTGAAAAGAGAAGTCTCCAACATATGGATTTTTTTGGGTAAAATATATTTAAGACTAGTAGAAGCTAAACAGCTAAATATTGTGTGTTATTCTAGTCAGAAAGCAAAATTTTACCTGCTGATAAATATGCAGTTGAGAAGTTTAATTCTTTATTTGATATTCTCGGGGATTTGTGCACCTCTGATTCTATTTTCTATTCTGCTGTAGATCCAAGATTGGCCTGTGAGAATGACCAAAACTGATGAATGATGTTTCGACAATTTATTTGCAAATTCACAATCCACTTCAGTTGTACCCCCTTATGAGAACTATGGACCCTATGGTAAGTTGCTTCTGCACATCACTTCCATCTTCCCGCACTGTCAGATAGGCTCTTTTGACCATACAAGTAAAGAATTTTTGTTTAAACGCTCAACGTAGAAACTATGTAAGCTGCGGTTCCCCAGATAGGAGTATAGTTAATAAAGCATCCCTGCTTTTAAGCATAACTACATTAGTCCTCTTATCAGACTTAATAGTCTTCATAATCTTGTGCACGGGTCAATACCCCTGCATAGTGTTTTCTTGTTGTTTCTCATTTTTCTTTGAAAGATTCTAGTTTGTCACTTTTTTGCTATCTGTGGACAGTTGTTAACCTGTTATGCTTGTAGGTCTTAGGCTTTTAGCAGCAATAACAAATTCAAGACTAGATGATTAGGTATCAATGTATTCCTTGTATAATAAGAAAATGCTTTGTTCCCATATAATAATGAAATGATTATTCTTAATACCTGGTGTTTTCTTGCTGTTAATTTAGAGTCAAATAGTATTTAATAATAAAGAAACGAATTATTCTCTATTTATATATAAGGACGTGATATATTCCCTATTTAATATATATTCCCTATATTAAATGTTCTTTTTGTTAACAGGTTAGAGTCGTTTGTGGGCCTTACCAAGTATAAGAAATTGATCAGGGTTTCGCTATAAGGAAATAATTCATAATCTATTCCCTGTATATAAGCAACAATGGCATTTCAATAATGTAGTAGCTCAATATATAGAGGCCTAGCATAAGATAGCGGTATGCTTATTTTGCTTGACAATAGTGCTAATCTATTTAGTCATGATTGGGAGAAAACCTACTGCTCGAAAGAAGGTAAGTCTTGGGAGAACGCTGAACTTTTGAATACATGTCAACCTTTTCTTTAGCCTATTAATATCTGTATTGAGTATATTTGTTTGTTAACCCCCATGCTTCTAGAGGTTATAAATTTACAAACAGCTTTTCTGATTTATAGTCGGTTTCAAATTTTGTGTGTTGTTCGATAAGAGATAAAATA
Source organism: Artemisia annua (assembly GCA_014162995.1). Classification (NCBI taxonomy): domain Eukaryota; kingdom Viridiplantae; phylum Streptophyta; class Magnoliopsida; order Asterales; family Asteraceae; genus Artemisia; species Artemisia annua. The sequence continues at coordinate 57,653 of LBNU01025123.1, read as the reverse complement.
GGATGGAACACTAACAGACTGTGTTAGACAACAGTGAAGCCAATGATATAACAGTGTGTCCTTTTTCGTTGACCTTCATTTCAGATCTCTCATTGACCTTTGTTCTGAATCCTTTCTTTGTTATCACCGGAAGATTTGAGTTTATCATCACCACTCCTAGGTTATGGTTTGAGTCAATGCCACTTATCTTCTAAGTATATTATCATTGGATAACTGTCCTATAATGCTCTTTTTGTTGGTCATTAGGTAAACATTCAAAATCTGAAATGAGTTACTATATCTTTTTCCCCCCGTATTTTCATAGGGGTTTGGTTCGGCCAATACACATGTACGGATAAGGATTAATTTTCATAAGAAATTCATAAAATAGTGTTATGCGCAGTAGATTATTATACTAATTTTTCATAGTTCAAAAAGGTTTGAGTAATCATCATCTCCCTCTTGAAAGTAGACTGTATGAGATTTGGCTTATCTCTCATATATATGCGTCTACTTGTTTTTTTTTTTGGGTAAAGGGGATTACCCCGGTAAAATAATGCGCCTACTTGGTAGTTAAGCTATTTTGCTATTAGTTTGTTTGCTTTTTGTTTGTTATTTGTATAATAGGTTTCTGTTAATTCCTTTCTGAATTTGAGTTGTCAATCTAACTTCATTGATGATAAAACATTCTCTAAAAAACACCTATGCATCAATGCACGCTCCCGGCTCGCGTGATCTCAATACACAAATTGCTTTTGCCCATCTTCTTTTTGTGATGCATTACATTATTAGATACATGCATCCATGCAAGTATTTAACATATTCTGCGGACATAAGATTTTAATTTAAATGTACTTGTGCAGTTGATTATTAGTTCACCAACAAATGATGGTCCTTTTTTATGTGGTTATTGTTGTGTTACAGTTTTTGTATTCTAAGAGTTTCATCTGAAACTTACAATATCTAAATAACTTATCTGAAAAATGTTTCAGAAGCACAGAGAACAACCCAAGGTTCCTTGCCAAATGGAAACGGAGGTTGATATAATCAGCAACTTACCAGGTCATATAATAGACAAAGTTCTATCCCTTTTAACGCTAAGGGATGCAGTAAGAACAAGCATATTATCAAGTAAATGGAGATACAAATGGGTCAACCTCACAAGTCTCGTCTTTGACAATCAATCTGTTCTAGTATCATCCCAAGATCCAACAGTTATAAAAAATAAAATGGTTAAAATTGTTGATCACGTCCTCTTACTTCACAATGGTGTTATCCACAAATTCAAGCTTTCTCACAGAGATCTCCAAGGTGTCTGTGATATTGATCGTTGGATTCTTCATCTTTCAAGAGGCGTGGTCAAAGAATTTATACTCGAGATTTGGAAAGGTCAACGCTACAAGCTACCTTCTTCTCTGTACTTATGTGACAAGTTATCTCATCTCGAGCTTTTTAACTGTTTGGTGAAACCTCCATCAGCATTCAATGGATTTAAGATCTTGACCAGCCTTGACCTTCAGCACATCACAATGGACCAAGATGTGTTTGAGGATTTGATATATAAATGCCCTTTGCTCGAGAGGTTGACTTTAATGAACTTTGAAGGATTTGCTCATCTTAAGATTCATGCTCCAAAACTTACTTTCTTTGACATTGGAGGTGTCTTTGAAGATGTCAACTTTGAAAACACGTTTCATCTTTCTACTGTTTCCATTGGTTTGTATGTCAATGTTGGCAATGACCATGAGTTGTGTCTTGGAACCACGAGCAAGTTGGTTAAGTTTTTTTCTTCTCTGCCAAGTATACAGAGGCTGGAGGTTCAAAGTTTCTTTTTGAAGGTACAAGTTATTAAATTTTTTTGTTTTGCTTTTGTTACACTGATTCTATGTTTCTTGCAAGAACCTAAACATGTCCAATACACACTTTAAATTGTCACACTATATTTGTTCATTTATGTTCCCTCCATTCTACTGAAATCAGGACAAGGGGCCTAGCACTCGGGTCAGGTGATTTGGTTATGTTAAATTGGGTAAATTTATGTGCGAGTCAATATAGGCTGGGTCAGACTAACCTGCTGACTCCTTTTTCCCTTTGTGTGTGTGTGTGTGTGTGGTTTTTTTTTTCCTCCTCCAAGTACTGTAAATACTTATTGTGTTAAACATGATAACAGCAGCTAAAATATCAAAATAATGATTCAAGGCATTTTAGGCATTTGAATGCATGTTCGGAAACTTTTGGCCTGTTACCAGTATTGTTTTTAGTTGTTTTCTATGTTTTCCTGAATCGGTATTTTTTTCTAATTGGACTGAAATTGTCACATCTATCTGGAAAACAATTTTAATTAAAGTATTAAGTATTAACCCTATATTCCCTTTCCTGTTTTGTAGTTTTTGGCAGTTGACATGGTTCCAAGGAGGTTACCTATTCCGTGTATGGAACTGAATTATCTGTCACTGCGTATAAACTTCAATGACATGGACGAGTGTCTAGCAGCTCTTTGCATTCTTAGAAGTTCACCCAACCTTCTTGAACTCGAGATGCTGGTGAGTTCTTTCTATGATGTATTCTCCTTTGCTACTAATCAATCTTAAGCTTCCCAATATCTAGGAATTGGTTTATAATATTCGTGTACTAATTGTGTAGGCACGACCAGACGAACAGCCAGTTCCAAGAGCTGCTTTAAAGAACTTGATGGAAGAAGACTACCAAAGTTGTTTTCTAAACCAGTTACGGTTTATCAAAATTGCTGGCATATTTGGGGTTCCAAGAGAGCTGAATTTTATCAACTTCTTGCTTGCGAATTCACCTATACTCGAGAGAATGACTGTTAAGCCTGCTTCTCAAGATGGTGGCTGGGATATGGTTAAAGAACTGCTACGATTCAGGCGAGCATCTGTACATGCTGAAATCATTTACCTTGATCCGTAGTTGACCAATTATGTGCCCTTAAAACATCAGTGAATCTGATGTTTGTTGATGTCATCTGTTGAACACCTTTTGAATCTTTGGTGAAATACCTTTTATGGAGCCCTTTTTTACTTTGCTAAAATGTTTGGACTTGGTTATCTCTTGTGTTTCTTGCATTTGGCATATGGGTTTGATCGTAATCTAAACTACGTTCACACTACATGGTACCTACTAGATTTTCTTTTCGTACTGCAGAAGGATTTCTTGGGTACACATGTGCAAATATACAACCAATATATAGGCTTTGCCTTTGCTCATTGCTCGCCTAGTCACTGAGTCATTTATTAATAGCTCAAGTAAGTTACCCTTTGTGGTAACAAATGATGATATCAAAGTGCTTATCATTTATAAAGATGCTAGTTTTTGGCTGGAAAATTGGACAATTTGATTGCATGATCTAATAGTCACTACACAACTCCATTCCATAGATGAATGTTCACCTCTTGGGTCATATAAGATAGGTTGAACAAATAGCTTTTTTCTGGCATTACGAATGAAATTTTTTGAGATAATATAAAGCATTTGTTTTCACAAAAGAAAACTATGTTTCAATCAACTTTTTCTTTGTGGTGGTCTGATCATTTTATATTGGTGAGCGAGCTTATCGCCAAATATGATTAGTTAAAATAGAAGCTGAAGTTTTATAGAGTTACTTACCAATATGTTTGCTTCAACTTCAACTCTGAGAAGTAGGCTTCAAAATTTTAGACTATTTCAAAATCTATATGAATTATATTATTTTAGTCAAGGTTGCAAAAATCGTGAGTCGGTAGTCCACGTTCGACCTTCTTCTACTTTGTAATCTGTTTAGGCGGGATCAATCGGTAATTAATCGGATTGGCATTTTCAACGAGTTTTTGGTATTTCTATATATGCTTTAAAAACGGCTTGTAATAGATATATATAAGTGATTAAAACAACTTTCCGGTGACTTTATGGTATTTCGGGCGAGTTTGCAGGTTTATGGCATGTTTGACTAGCGTTGACCACCAGTGCTACTATAGACCGCCGTTGATCACCTTCGACCTATTTCTTTTTACCAATTGCACAAATCGAAAAGATTGATAATCGATTAACGTCTAGGCGATGATTAATCAACCTTCTNACTTCATATAAAGAAGTATGATAACATGTTAGCCAGCCCTCCTGGTGTGCTAACTTAATGCATTTCTACCTATTTTACAGATTAGGAATCAATCTTTATTGGAAAATAAACAGTTGGCTACTGCATTGGTAAGTATTCTGCGGCTACTGTTTTGTATTCTGTTTTCATCCTCATATTCTGTTTCGGTATACCCTTCTATATTATTAACATAAAGTGTTTCTGTATACACTTCGATATTTTATGAACTACCTTCCTCATATTACCTGTTGATGATCCCAATATACACTTGTATCTAGTTAAGAGCATTAGGTGCAAAGACGAAGCATGCCTCGCCAATCTGACGTGGGGCTCTTCATCCCCCTCATGCCTCTTCATTGCACTGCCCCCCCTCTTCATCCCTCTTCATTTGCTTCTTCTTCGTCTGCACGGTGAAGCAAAAATTTCTGACATTGTACTTTTTTTTTTCTTTCTTTTTGTTAGTGGAAAAAAAATAAAGGTGTAAGTCGTGGGCCCTAAATGAGTAAGTGGAGGTTAGTTGTTGGTGAGAAGAGGGTTGGTTGTGAAGAGGGTGCATGATGATGTGGCACCCGTGAGACTCAAATGAAGAGGTTGAGCTCTTCATTGCACCTTCCCCTCTTATATGTATATTATCTTGCAATTCCGAGGTGGAGCTCTAATTACTTTTGCTTAACACTAGTTTACAAGTCACGACTAACTAACCAAGCTACATCTTTAACTAAAATTTACAAGTAAGCTAATTCAACAAACATAATCTAAATGCTTCAAAAACCATTATTGTAAATTGACCCGACCAGTTAAACTGAGAATCAGCTTGGTTACCGGTTTAGACCCTCAACCGGAATGTTGACCAAACTGAATAAAAAACCAATTTCTAAAACATTACTTGATATGTATAAATTTATTTATTTATTTATTTTACTATAAAGCTGAACACAATGGTTGGTCGTTGCTTTTGGTCGTCACCTTTGGGCGTCGGTCGTCACCATTGTGGATCAGTCGTCGTCACCGGCCGAGGGACGACAAAATTGGGAAGATGGTCGAGTAAACGACTGAGTTTTGCACACTAAAAAACAAACAAATCACTCTTTTTATTTAAAATTCGACCATTTGATAAAAACCAATCATTTCATTAAAAAATAATAATAATAAAAATTAATAAATAAAAAGAATTAGAAGGTCGCCATTTTGGCAACTTGATCGTCGTCAAATCGCCGGAGAAAGAAAGCTGATGTGGCAGTGTCGAGTGTGGTCACCGGTCACCGCTGTGGTCAGCCTAACACCCATTACCAAACACCCACCAAAACATCAGGGGCACTTTAGTCAGTAAAAGAAAACCCACATTATCCTCTTACTCTTACCCATTCATAAACTCATCTTCAAAACCTCACCCAAAATCCATCCCAAAACAAACCCACCATGACAACATCAATCTCCACCCTCACATCATCCTTCTCATCCCTCTCATTCTCCTCACAAATCTCCCAAAAACCCTTCTCAATCTCATTCACCCAATCCCAAAAGCTACCCAAAACCCACAACAAAACCCATTCACTCACAGTCCTTGCAACAGCTGCTGCAGTTGAGCCAGTGGATAATTTGGAGACAATCAACATTGAAAAGTATGTAAAATCAAGATTGCCAGGTGGGTTTGCTGCTCAGACACTTATTGGTACTGGTCGTAGGAAATGTGCTATTGCTAGAGTTGTTATTCAAGAAGGCACTGGCAAGTTTATTATTAATTACCGCGATGCTAAGGTACTAACTTTTTATTTTTATTTATTTATTTATTTATTTATTTATTTATTTATTTTTTTATTTTTTTATTTTTACTAGACGAGTACCCGCACATAGCAGCGACGGTGTATAGTCGCGTTAATTTATAGGTGCAATTTTATTATGGATATATGGGTGTAGAGTAAGTGAGAGCGAAGAAAGTTATTTGTGTAAATTGGAATTGAGTTTCTTGATATGTTTTAGTTTAGAGGGTGTTTGTGTTAGCTCATTTATCGGGCTTGTAAGCTTATATAAATTTGGAAAAGCTCGTAAGCTCACTTTTTTTTTTTTTTTTCTTGACTTAGGAGCTTATCAAGTTGAGGTTTTTAACTTATGGCTTATAAAAGCCATAAGTTTAAACTTGATAAGCTTCTAAGATGAAAAAGTGGGCTTATGAGCTTTTCCAAATTTATATCAGCTTATAAGCCCGGTAAATAAGTTAACGCGAATGCCCTCTTGATGCTTATCTATATATGTTCATTAATCCCTTAATATGGTATACTTTAATGGTTTTTGTTCTTGATTTAGTTTGTGATATTGTGCTTACTGTACTGATTATTTGTCAATGTAGGGATACTTTATGTGAAGTTAGCAAATAAGCGATTAAAACAAATAAGTATTTAGTGGGGATTAAAATGTTAGTACGTTGGATGATGATAATTTGAAGATGCACTTGAATTGTTGTTATGTACACAAACTTACCCCTGGTTACGCTATGGGAATTGCGACAGGTTTTTGCTTGTGAAGTTTAATGAATTAGTCATTGGGATTGCTTATCAAACAGCTTATATCACTCACAAATAATCAGATAAGCAGGTTGGATGGATAAATAAACTGCAAACTTGTAATGAGCTCAGGATGCATGTATCTCAACCATATGGCAGTTTAAAATTTGTGTTCTCATGAATAGGACACACGCAGGACTAGGGTCACTTGATGTATCAGGTTACATATGGAATATGTCTATGTTTTATGTTACAAATTCAGTATTCAAAAGTAGCAGATTAAGTTGTTCTATGCCTGCTGATGGTTTGTATAAGCACTAGACTGAATACCACATTAATAGAGTTTGCTGCTGATCTGAACAACGTAAGTGCAAATAAATAGAAAGGAACTTTAGGGTTTTTCTTTTTTAAGAATTTGAAATGATTGCTAAACGGTTGAACTTTGCTACTTAAGAATATAATGTATATATTTTTTTTTGTATTAGTTAAATAGCATACTCCTAGTGATCATTTCCCAGTCACGAAGTCCATCAATTTTGTGAATATCTACATGGCCACATATGGATACCCTATCTTCCAAGTATGTCCGCGTTAGAGTATACTGCCCCCTTTAGATATATTAGTATGTGAATGTGAATTGCATCATCCATCAACTTGTTTGAGCGTGGGCTAGAGATAGACACAACTTTTATGGGTCATTTTGTAAACAATTTTTAAGTCTAATTTTTATATATTGGAGATCTTTTAATCACCATTATTAATATGTACACTGGTGTACAGGAATATCTTCAAGGAAACCCGTTATGGCTTCAGTACATTAAAATCCCGTTGGCAACTTTAGGATACGAGACTAGCTATGATGTGTTTGTGAAGGCACATGGAGGTGGACTCTCCGGACAAGCACAAGCAATTTCTCTTGGCATTGCTCGTGCGTTGCTAAAAGTGAGCGAGGATCACAGAAAGCCCCTTAGGAAAGAAGGACTTCTTACTAGAGATGCAAGAATTGTTGAGAGGAAGAAACCTGGTCTCAAGAAAGCACGAAAAGCCCCACAATTCTCCAAACGTTAAGGTACCGCATGTCATCTTAGCATTGCGTTTTGGGAATCTGTTTGTTGTTTTTTTTGCTGATTACACTATTGTAGAATTTGGTTATACTTTTCATTGTAAATTAGATGAATGGTTAGCCCCGATGTAATCATATTATTAAGTCAACTATGTGTTTCTGCACATTCTTGAGCTTTTTATCCGTAATTTTGTTGCTTTTTTATCTTCAGTGCGTATGAAGTTGATTCATACTTGGTTTAATGACCTGGTCTATTATCCGCAAACAATGTGAAGTATGCTGTTTGCATTAGCTTTTTCCTTTTTGTTTTGTTTCTTTTAATATTTAGCAAACACATTACTCAGATATCATACGATCCCCAAAAATATAACATAAGCTCATAAGAATTTTACGCGCTATTAGACTGATCTGTTGCATAATGGTATTTTAAGATCTGTTATTAATACATCGTGAGAATGATAAACATGACATCTATCACAATTGTCCCTATTGTTGTTGGTTTCCAACCAAGAAACTATGTGAAGTCACGCAGGAGTTGTATCTCATGGTAAAGTATCAGACTGTTGTCGATAGACGTCAAGGTCTCCTTAATATAACTGGTAATTAGTTACTTGACATGGTTTTAATTTCTAAATTCAAAGTTNTGTGTGTGGTGGTATTAATTTTTAGTCAAGGAAGCACCACAGCATGAAAAATAAAATAGCCAGAAAGTTCAGATACAACTAAAAAGTTTTATTTTTTATTAAAAAAATTCAGCTCACTATTCACCCTAGGCATACCTAATATATAGATAGCAGAAACTCATTTCATGAAAATTATTTAATCTAGTCGTGATACCCAGTCTTAACCTGATAATAAAGTTTATGGAGCTTGAGTATATCACCACAAATTCCTCCTTAGACATGTTAGGAGTTTACGCGTGACTATGTACAAATTGCATTTGGTACGAGTAAGAATGCCATCCGCATCCATTTGGTAAGACAATTCAGTCGTTCAAGTTTCATTGATCATTTGATTTTGTTTATGAGTCCAATGGCATACACGAGCTTTTAGTCTAGCGTGAGTTTAAGTACCAGTTGTGAGATTGGGCGTATTTCGGATGTTTAATGAGTATGCGAGTCTTTGTTGCCAAAAGAAACAATAACATGCTAAAAGAAACAATAACATGCCTTAAAAGTTACTACCTGAGATTGTCCCTAGGGCCTACGCCCTATAGAAACTGTTTGCCTAAGACTGTCCCTAGGCCTGTCTGTCCTGACACGATGTTAGAATTCTAGCTCTGCCAGAGTGGTATCTCACTGATGGCCCGGACCCCATCCCCTGGGAAGGAGGCTTTCTTCGCCTTCCACCTAAGCTGCGCAGGAAAAGCCCAAAGCCAATCACAAAGGGCAGTGAAGCTTCATAGGGTCTTTTTGTCCACGTGCATGTGCAGGCAGTGTTGCAAAAATCGACCTAGGCGGCTGATTAATCAGCGAATTAATCGCTAGGCGGGGATTAACCGCCCTGATTTTCACTAATCCTGATTTTCACTAAAACCCCCATTGCGTTAGATTAGGTTGTAATACTATCTTAGGATATTAAAATACTGATTAGATTAACTAGATATTACGTTCCACTCTTAGTGATCGACACTCTACTTACTATTATCTACATATTGATCGGGTACACTGCTCGTTAGTGTGTGTTATATGATAAGTCGGCTAAATATAAATGTAAAACTTGATAAGGCATAAAACACCCTATACTACAACGTGACACTACACGCATCAACTATATTCTCATCTTCAGCCTCAGTCTTGTCATAATCCTCATCCTCACCATCAGTGTCACCCTCAGTATTGTTATTACCCTCATCCTGATCACCATCAGCGTCACCCTTAGTCTCACCATCAGTGTCACCTTCACTCTCACCCTCAGTCTCATAACTAGACGAACCCTCACCCTCACTGTTGACATAAATAATGCATAAAAACGTTATTTATATTTTTCGATATCTCTATGTTTTGACGATCAAAAAATGTAAAATCATTAAACGTAAACAAGTATTAAGCTAGTTGATATCATTATATCCAACTTAATCACTTAAGGTATGAATAAACAAGTGCTTAATACATCTCATGATCAAAGGGGTATTTAATTAATTATTACAAAGTTTATTTAATTATATAAACATATTATATATTTTTGAAAAACACTTTTGGTAATAAAGAAAAATGTTTTAATCATACTAAATATATGAATTCAAATTTTTAACCAAAATCAGTTAGTTTTTCACCAAATAAACTTTCCCCACTAAAGACAAGAAAATCTGGCCGTTACAGCTGGGCGGCCCCCTTAATTATAAGGGGCGGTCCCCTTAATTTTAAGGGGACCGGCCATGAATTAAGGGGACCGGCCACGCTCCTGTGTCAGATTTTGTCAGAATTTTTCCCTATAAATACCACCTTAAATCTGGTATTTTTCCTCACCTTTTGCACGAAAATTTCAGATCTCAAATCTCTCTAAACATCCTCCAAAACCCTTTGATCATTAGATTACTAATCCTTGTTTCAAGTGATTCAATCCCTTCACATCCATCCTCATTCAAAGTGCAAAAGAAGAATACTCCTTCAACAAACAAAGCTCAAGAAGTATTGTAGTGTAGTTGTGTATATTGTGTACATTATTTGTATAGTTGTGTTGTGCTTGTAATAAGTAGTGTAGAGAGAAGTAGAAGTTGTGTAGGGAGAAGAAGAAGTAGTGTAGTGGTGTGAAGTTGTGACGAAGTCGTGGTGTGCTCAAGTTGTGAAGAAGTTGTGTTGTGTTGTGAGATTGGTTCTAGCTAGGATTAGAACCCGACATCTAGCTTTGTGTCGTTAAGCCGGTGTAAGCGAAAGTTGTGTAAGGTTTCTCCGCCACAAGGGAGTTTGTTGACATAGTGAAGAAAACTCTCGAGTAGGTGACTCGGGGAGTGGAGTAGGAACAAGGAAGGTGACCTTGTAGCCGAACCACTATAAATCCTTGTGTTGTGGTTTGATCTTTCTAACTCTTTTCATTCATTACTTATTTACTTATACTATATTAGCTTAGTTAGTTAGTAAATATATAATTGTTCATATAGTGCAAGTATTGAAATCACATAAACTAGAATCGAAGTTTTTAAAACAAACTTGTTTTCATAAATTTTAAAACGGACGTAAAACTATTCAACCCCCCCTTCTAGTTTTCCACAATTGGTATCAAGAGCCACGTCAAACAAGATTTTTAAAATATATTGTATTTTAAAACTTGAATCGATCTATGGAATCGGAAAAATATTTAGAAGGGCAATCTATGCAAAGACCACCACTATTTGAAAGTGATGGATTTTTATATTGGAAAAATCGATTCGAAACTTATGTGAAATCAAAGGATCTAGATCTTTGGCATGTTATTACTAATGGTGATTTTCTTCCTTTACAATACAATTCGGAAACTAAAAAGGATGAACTTGTATCTTTTGAAAAACAAAGCGATGATTTGAAAAAGAAACTTTCTAAAAATAATGAGGCTAAAATGGTGATTTATAATGCGTTACCACACAAAGAATATGAAAGAATTTTTATGTGTAATACCGCAAAAGAAATTTGGAATTCTTTACTAATAACTTACCAAGGTAATAGTCAAGTCAAAGATAATAAAATAGATCTTCTTGTACAACAATATGAACAATTCACGATTCCGGAAGAGGAATCGATAGATAATGCTTTTGCTAGATTTAACACAATCATCACAAGTTTAAAAACACTTGATGAGAATTTTTCTAGCAAGAATTTTGTAAGGAAATTTCTTAGGGCTCTCCATCCGAAGTGGCGTGCTAAGGTGACGGCTATTGAAGAATCAAAGAATCTATCAACTCTACCACTTGATGAACTAATTGGAAACTTGAAAGTGCATGAAGTAATAATAAAGAAGATTCCGAAATGGTTAAAGGAAAAAGAGAGCAAAGCAAGTCAATCGCATTAAAGGCAAAGAAGGACTCAAGTGATGAAGAATACTCAACATCCGAAAGTGATGACGAAGAATACGCTATGGCCGTTAGAGATTTCAAGAAATTCTTTAAAAGACGAGGGAGATACGTTAGACAACCATTTGATGAAAGAAAGACATCGCATAGAAACAAGTACGATAAGAATGAAAAAAGCAAAAGGAAGTGTTTCAAGTGTGGGGATCCAAATCATCTCATTGGTGAGTGTCCAAAATTGTCAAGAAGCCAAAATCATAAGGCGTTCGTAGGAGGTGCATGGAGCGATAGTGACAATGATGAAAAAGAGAAAACAAGAGAAGAAAAGTGTCTTATGGCTAAGGCATCCGATGAGGTAAGTTCCGAAACCAAATACTATAGTGATGATAATTTATCCTTAGACGAAAAAGACTTAGATAGTGAATATAGGATATTATGCAAAGTAGGACAAAAAGTAATGGCTAAAAACAGACTACTAAAACAAACTAACAACCAACTTAAAAATGAAATACTTGAGTTAAAAACTATACTAAATAATCTAGAAAAAGGTAAAGAAAATTTAAATGATTGTAAAAATTGTCTAGTTATTGAAAAAGAAAATAAACAACTCAAAGAAGAAGTTAATAAACTAGAGAAATTTGAAAATAGTAGTAAATCACTTAGAAAACTGATTAGTGCTCAAAGATCATCAAGAGATAAAACCGGGCTAGGATATAATACAAATGAAGCATCAACTAGTAAAACAAAAAGTGTAAAATTTGAAAGTGAAACTAGTGAATCTAAACCATTAGAATCAAAACTAAAATACATACTTTTAAAAGATAGATTAGTACCCATTGCTAGTGATGAGGAAGTTAAAAGCTTTCGTAAATCATCTTTAAAACCCGATGCCGAACCTTTTAAACCAAAGATGAGGTCCAAAACTCCACCACCTAGAAAACAAATAAGTTCCTATCCTAGGTATAAAACTCCTCAAACTAGAGCAAACCAAAATAGACGAAACTTTAATAATAATCAACAAATGTGGAACTTCAATCCGTGGGGAATGTTTCCACCATATATGCACCCAAGTCAAATACAAAACATGTTCGGATCAAACAACTTTGGTCAAATGAGACAATGGGGACCAACGTAGTAAATTCGCCATACAAGCTTGGAAATTTAAGTTGTCACCACTAGTTCGTACAATTCTTTGAAGACTTTGAAGAAAAACGCATTGAAGACGAAAGGTACACATTTCCTTTTATTTCCTTGTCAAAGACTGCATGATTAGTTTAGTCTCTAGTATTTATGTGTTTTTGTTTGGCTTGTAGTTTCCTCTAGATTTTATATCTATATATATATATACTTATCTATTTATATTCTATATATATATATATATATATATCCTTGCCCCCTAAGAATCCAAGGGGCCTCCTCAACTGTGTATCGATCGAAAGGCTATATATATATATACATACTTAGTTATCTAAGATCTTATAACCTAGAAAATTCATTTGTTGATTTTCTAGAACTAGAAATTGTTCGTTTACGAACATTTTCTTTCCCCCATTTGGCTTCTTGAACCTCAATGTTCAACGACACTCATGTTGATGTAGAGAAATGAGTCGAAAAATCTATGGATGAAACAAACTCCCGTCTTCCGTTGCATACGTCTCCTTCCTATATTCTCGTCTTATAAACCCATACTATATACGTATATATACTTATAAACCTTCCACAACTCTCACGTCCACTTGACAACTTGATTAATTTCATCCGAAATGATCAAGAAATTTTAATTGACGAAATGTCAAGTAAAAGTGTCAAGTAATTCCTTTCGTGCGAATACTCTCCAACGTATTTTTGATTAAATATAAATCTAATATACATATATAAATATTTTCTTGGTCTTTCCAGAAACAAAATCCACGAAAAATCAANTAGCTTTGTGTCGTTAAGCCGGTGTAAGCAAAAGTTGTGTAAGGTTTCTCCGCCACAAGGGAGTTTGTTGACATAGTAAAGAAAACTCTCGAGTAGGTGACTCGGGGAGTGGAGTAGGAACAAGGAAGGTGACCTTGTAGCCGAACCACTATAAATCCTTGTGTTGTGGTTTGATCTTTCTAACTCTTTTCATTCATTACTTATTTACTTATACTATATTAGCTTAGTTAGTTAGTTAATATATAATTGTTCATATAGTCCAAGTATTGAAATCACATAAACTAGAATCGAAGTTTTAAAAACAAACTTGTTTTTATAAATTTTAAAACGGACGTAAAACTATTCAACCCCCCCCTTCTAGTTTTTCACAATTGGTATCAAGAGCCACGTCAAACAAGATTTTTAAAATACATTGTATTTTAAAACTTGAATCGATCTATGGAATCGGAAAAATATTTAGAAGGGCAATCTATGCAAAGACCACCACTATTTGAAAGTGATGGATTTTTATATTGGAAAAATCGATTCGAAACTTATGTGAAATCAAAGGATCTAGATCTTTGGCATGTTATTACTAATGGTGATTTTCTTCCTTTACAATACAATTCGGAAACTAAAATGGATGAACTTGTATCTTTTGAAAAACAAAGCGATGATTTGAAAAAGAAACTTTCTAAAAATAATGAGGCTAAAATGGTGATTTATAATGCGTTGCCACGCAAAGAATATGAAAGAATTTTTATGTGTAATACCACAAAAGAAATTTGAAATTCTTTACTAATAACTCACCAAGGTAATAGTCAAGTCAAAGATAATAAAATAGATCTTCTTGTATAACAATATGAACAATTCACGATTCCGGAAGAGGAATCGATAGATAATGCTTTTGATAGATTTAACACAATCATCACAAGTTTAAAAGCACTTGATGAGAATTTTTCTAGCAAGAATTTTGTAAGGAAATTTCTTAGGGCTCTCCATCCGAAGTGGCATGCTAAGGTGACGGCTATTGAAGAATCAAAGAATCTATCAACTCTACCACTTGATGAACTAATTGGAAACTTGAAAGTGCATGAAGTAATAATAAAGAAAGATTCCGAAATGGTTAAAGGAAAAAGAGAGCAAAGCAAGTCAATCGCATTAAAGGCAAAGAAGGACTCAAGTGATGAAGAATACTCAACATCCGAAAGTGATGACGAAGAATACGCTATGGCCATTAGAGATTACAAGAAATTCTTTAAAAGACGAGGGAGATACGTTAGACAACCATTTGATGAAAGAAAGACATCGCATAGAAACAAGGACGATAAGAATGGAAAAAGCGAAAGGAAGTGTTTCAAGTGTGGGGATCCAAATCATCTCATGGTGAGTGTCCAAAATTGTCAAGAAGCCAAAATCATAAGGCGTTCGTAGGAGGTGCATGGAGCGATAGTGACAACGATGAAAAAGAGACAACAAGAGAAGAAAAGTGTCTTATGGCTAAGGCATCCGATGAGGTAAGTTCCGAAACCGAATACTATAGTGATGATAATTTATCCTTAGACGAAAAAGACTTAGATAGCGAATATAGGATATTATGCAAAGTAGGACAAAAAGTAATGGCTAAAAACAAACTACTAAAACAAACTAACAACCAACTTAAAAATGAAATACTTGAGTTAAAAACTAAACTAAATAATCTAGAAAAAGGTAAAGAAAATTTAAGTGATTGTAAAAATTGTCTAGTTATTGAAAAAGAAAATAAACAACTCAAAGAAGAAGTTAATAAACTAGAGAAATTTGAAAATAGTAGTAAATCACTTAGAAAACTGATTAGTGCTCAAAGATCATTAAGAGATAAAACCGGGCTAGGATATAATACAAATGAAGCATCAACTAGTAAAACAAAAAATGTAAAATTTGAAAGTGAAACTAGTGAATCTAAACCATTAGAATCAAAACCAAAATACATACTTTTAAAAGATAGATTAGTACCCATTGCTAGTGATGAGGAAGTTAAAAGCTTTCGTAAATCATCTTTAAAACCCGATGCCGAACCTTTTAAACCAAAGATGAGGTCCAAAACTTCACCACCTAGAAAACAAATAAGTTCCTATCCTAGGTATAAAACTCCTCAAACTAGAGCAAACCAAAATAGACGAAACTTTAATAATAATCAACAAATGTGGAACTTCAATCCGTGGGGAATGTTTCCACCATATATGCACC
>LBNU01025123.1:0-20232 GCA_014162995.1 Artemisia annua | reverse complement strand
GGACAGTTCAAACTTTCCCTCCCAATCCCGCCTATTCTTCAGTCTTCAGGTAGCTTTCTTCAGTCTTCATAGTTGGTGAGGAGACTTGGGGATTCAGTGAGCTATTGTCATCACTCACTGAATCCATCATCTTCTTCTTTGGCTTAGATGCCATTCACTGAAAGTCCGCCTCACTGAATGGAAAACCTTTCTTCATTAGGCTTGTTCTAAACATCCTGAAGATGACTCACTGAATGACTGTTCACTCAGTGACTTGATTATGTTCACGGTTTATAAACACTTGATCATTATTTGTGTTCAAATCTAAGTTTAATGAGACTTGGGTACTGACTTGACCCAACAGTTCCCGTCTAAGATTCTTTATATATATTTTCAGAAAAAAGATATGGAAAGCATAAAGGAATTGCTACATAATTTAAAAGAACATCATGTACGAACTCTGCTTATACATTATAGGTGGGATGTAAATAAAATCTATGAGGTGTTTGCGGAAAAGGGAAAGGAGAGACTTTGTTTGGAAGCATCTGTAATGGTACATGATGGTAGTGAAATTGCTTCAGTTCAATCATCTTCTCCAGCACTTTATGAAATTTGCATGGAGGAAGTCCCTTTCAATAAGATGACCAAAATGGATTGCAGCCATTGTTTTTGCAACAACTGTAAGGCCACACTTTTATTTGAGAAGGCAATTTCGACCTATGTTAAAATCAAGGAAGAATTGCCAAGAAAGGTAACTGAAATTCCAATTTGTCAGTGTGGGGGTATGAATAGAATTCTAGCTAGGTGGAAGTTCATTTTTCTTAACAAAAATGAGAGTTATAATCTAAATTTCGACAATTGTTTTTAGTTCGTTCAATCTTAACAAAATCCCTTTTATGTTAGAAAATTGAACTTTCCCTCCTTTTGATGATCAAGAAATTTATTATACCCCACATGAATTTGAGAATTTTAGTTACCTTTTACGACAATTTTCCCATTAATGAGTCGATCGCTTTGGCCAGTTGTGTTTTTATCTAAAACAAGGGTCAACTAAAAAGATTAGCTAGACGATGAACGGGTTGATGGTCACCTAAAGTCTACTTTATGACTTCCTAGATCATTTTAACCCAAAAGTTATACTATTATTTTAGGATAATGGCCTATAAATGCATCTTAGTTGTCATCTTATCTTTTTATATGTATCGAATTATTTTTTTTTGCTATTCTATTTGCATTTTGCATCACTTGTGTGTATTTTTTGACTTTTTGCCCCTCCCGGGTAATAGGAGTGTTAATAAATTGAGAGGCAAAAAAGTCACAGGATACACAAAAGTGACTCAAAATGCAAGTTGGGTACATAGAATAGCAAAAAAAAAAAAAAAAAAAAAAAAAAAAAAAAAAAAAAAAGAAACCAAAAAAAAAATTTGGAAAAAAAAAAAAAAAAAAAAAAAAAAAAAAAAAAAAAAAAAAAAAAAAAAAAAAAAAAAACACACGGTACAATAGGGTGACAAGTAAAATACATTTACATGCCCTTTATTAATAGGGCATAACATCTCTGCTGCTTGCAGCACATAACTTCCCTGCAACAAGGAACATTTTTTTTTAAACATTTACACTTTTAGCCTTTTGAAATTTTGAATTGTATATGAATCATCCTCAGATACTTCCCTGCGACAGATACTTCCCCTACTGTTAGCTGCAGGGATCATTTTCCCTTATTAATATATATAAAGTAAAAAAAAAGTGTTTAGAGGTGTAAACAATGCTAGTCGTTAAGTGAACTACCCATCACTTTATTTAGATGTGATTAAGATGTTGACCCTTTTTATTTTCTTTGCTAATTCCTCTCAATGAAATTTTCCATGTTGCACTAATCGAGTAGGTGATTTTGGATTAGCTCCTGGGATTTTGGGTTGTTTTACTCTCTTTCAAACAATAGATATTTCCACCATTTTTGCTTACCACCTTCTTTTAAGACAAGATAATGGTTTTTACATTCTACTTTATTTCAAGGTTGGACAGAACACTTTATGATAAAGATAAACGAGGGTCAAAGTAGGCGAATCAGTTGCATGGCTTACAAATGTGATGTAATTTGTGATGAGGATAAAATCAGGGAATATGTCAGCGAAAAGGATCCTGATCTGGCTAAGAAGTTTGATAGGTTTCTTCTAGAGTCATATATTGAGGATAATAAGAGGGTAAAGTGGTGTCCTAGCCTTCCTCATTGTGGAAACGCCATTCATGTTTTTGATGATGATGATGAGTATTGTGAGGTTGAATGTGCGTGTGGTTTTCAGTTTTGTTTTAATTGCTCTTCAGAAGCACATTCTCCTTGTTCATGTCAAATGTGGGAGCTTTGGACCAAAAAGTGCCAGGATGAATCTGAGACTGTTAATTGGTTGACGGCCAATACAAAGACTTGTCCCAAATGCTATAAAGCAGTTGAAAAGAATGGAGGATGCAACTTGGTCGTGTGTATATGTCGTCAACCATTTTGGTATCCTTCTTCTCTCTAAGTAAATTAATTAAGTAACGTATTCTAATTTTGGGGATCATTGGATTTGCGTTTAATTGTCTGATAATGTTGGATACACATCTTTTGCTAGTCAGTATACAATCATTTATCTGTTTATTAGTGGCAAAGTGATTATCAATGGCAAATTTTTTACCTATTTACAATTTCTTTTACTCTAATTTCTTTTAATCGAATTTCACCAAACGCCTTATCCTTCAAATGGTCCCAGTTGGTCTTTTCATAAACTAAAATTTAAAATGTGTGTCCATCACGTCCTTAAGAAATCTTACAATTAAATTCTATTGCACTTCTAATGTTTTATAAACAGAATCCCCTTCTAAATAAAGTATTTCAGAAGAAAAGAAGTTCTCTACTAATTAGCATCTTGTGTATGGGATTTTGTAGTTGGTTATGTGGTGAGGCAACAGGCATTTCCCACACGTGGACCAGTATAGCAAATCACACTTGCGGGAGTTTCAAAGAAGAGCAAATAGCTAAGGCAAAACAGGCAAAATCAGATATTATACATTACACACATTATTATAATCATTACAAAACTCATACAGATTCTTTGAAGGCTGAAGTCCTTCTACAGAATAATTTAATGGAAAAGAAAACAAAGTTGGAATCTCGGGACGTCGTAGATAAGAATTATTCTTGGTTGACAGATGGAGCCGATAGGCTCTCTAGGTCAAGAAAATATCTTGCGTATTCCTACCCGTTTGCATATTATATGTTTAATGACACATATCTTAGTGATGAAATGACAAAAGTAGACAGGAATTTAAAAAAAATTCGGTTTGAGGACCAACAACAACAGCTTGCAACTTATATAGAGAGACTTTCGCATTTCCTAGAAGAGCCATTTGATGACAGCACTGAAGAAGAAGTTCTGGAAACAAGAAAAAATATAATCAACTTTTCCAAAATCACCGATAATCTCTGCAGGCACTTGTGAGTATTTTTATTTCTCTTGTCTCTCTTGTTACACTACTTTGATTCTTGTTTCACTAACAATTTTTAGTTGTGACCCACTATCTATGTCTGACTGTTTTGGAATGTGGCATCAAAACTCGTGTTTTTTAAAAATATTTCTTGAAAGTTTTGAAGGAAAATTTTGCTATTTGTCCGTAAATATTAATGATAATAAACTCATTGACTTTCTGTTCATATTAGTTAGGCAGGCCTGGCTTTTTGACAAACAGGTAAAATATTGTAATAGGACAGAGAATGTCAAATAAAAAAACAGCTGGTCAGGTGGCAAAACGGTCGGGCTGGGTAGGGGGTAAAATCTGAAAAATCCTTTGGTTACAACCGGAATCCAAAAACCACTTCTCAAGACCAATGGAGACAAGAGTTGTATTTATAAGAAGTTTGCTTTGGGTTGTACAATGGTGTCACAAATCAACTATTTGTCCAAATTTTTTATTGAACCTTCATAAATAAATAAATAGTTTTTTTACAAGGAAATATATTATAATCTCACTATATAAAACCCAAATTTGTCCTTGGCAACTGGCAAGACTTGAGTCCACAAACTCTTATTTGGGGAGCATCTCACACTATCTTGTGGTACCGTTGGGCTACAAGCAATGGCAGAACCAGGTTTAAAAGGGACTAATTGCACAAAAAATTTCAATTGTAATATATGAGCTCACATTTTTTTGGACCGTGCAATTAGGAAAAATCTCCGTTTTTACAAAAATTAACACTACGAAACATAATTCCATTAGGGTCCCGTGAGACCGCGGGCCCTTAGTTCCATCACTGGCTACAAGCCCTTAGTAAATAAATAAATAAATAGCATGCCAAGTAGATTAAAATACTTGAATCATTTCCGCTGTAATCTAGCTAATATTTTGAATTAGGAGATCTTATATGCATTAAAGAAAAAGTCTGGCGGTCTTTAGACTCTTTTCGACACATTTGACCCGTTTAAAAATAGACTATGACTGAATTGACCCATTTGTAAATTAGTTGAATAAATCGCCACCTCTAAGAATCCTTCATGATCACAAACTTTAATGGTGTTTATGCCTTATGAAAGCTAATTAAGCTTGAGTTCTGGTTTCTTGACTGCAGGTACGATTGCATTGACAAAGAGATACTCTATTATCTGACAACATCAGTTAACATAGCGCCTTATCGATCCAAGGGTGCCAATAAGGCTGAACATTGGAAACCAAAACAAAAAAAAGGATGAAGCTTGATCGATGAATTGGTACCCCATATATTTTTTATTATTATTATATTTTTTTTCATACTTAGTAGGAGGGAGACTCTTGGAGGAGATATGTAAGGTTGATTATTTTGTTTTGAAAGCTATCAACTTGTATGCCTCATAGTATATGACTGCGAACAGTCAAGTTTTTTTGGGTATGATTGAACCTGATTTAAAACATTTATTTATTTTACTTGGTGGCCTAATATGTTGTGGACATTATTTTTCTTAGAGGTGCAATAGAGTCCACTAGACTAAAAGCATTAGTTGCAAACAAAACAAAGGCGATTACTATTTACAATAAGTATTTCATTGCCATGTATAGTCGTTCTAAAGAAGTGTTTATATAACCTATGAGTTACACAAACAAGTGTATCTTTATCTTAATAAATCACAAGACATCAGTGGACTCAAACCCTCAACTTCATGATTGGTTGATCATGCATATACGTGAATGCAAAACGTATATGAATTGGTATAAAACATTTTCTATTTTGGTATTAATTTTGATCAAACTTAAGGATCCCCGAACTTCTCTATTCACCAAACATTTGACTAAGTCTTATCTCCTAAATATCATTCCATGTCATCATATTTCTTAACCCCTTTCTCCATTGTAAAACGTGATTGCATGTCCGAAAAGTTTCCTTTGTTCTTGGGCCATTGGTTTCATTTCTTGATGCATTTCATCCGTTTTCTTCTTGGTTTTGATCTCCATTGGTACAAATCTAATGACAGAATATTGTTAAATCATCAACAAAATTTATACTCATAATTTCCAAACAATGAGAGAAAAGGGAACACGAAATGGATCACAAGATACAACGAGCTTAGATTCCAAAAGTAGAACGCTTTCTGATCCAGACATCTCATTCAGATTTTCTGAAACAGATGAGGAATTAAATAACCGACATAGTGACTTTTCCGGATATGAACCTCATCGTGTTAGTGGTGTGGGTTCACCAATTATGAAGTCACCTTGGAACCAAGGTACACCATGGTCAATGGCTAGCCTAGATGATCCAAATTATCCCATGAATGGACTCGTTGGCTCCTTGGTGCGTGAAGAAGGTCATACTTATTCACTTGCAGCATCCGGTGACCTCCTTTACACAGGATCCGACAGCAAAAATATACGTGTATGGAAAAACCTAAATGAATTTTCTGCTTTTAAATCCAGCAGTGGATTAGTGAAGGCGATTATTATATCCGGGAAAAAGATTTTTACAGGACATCAAGACGGAAAGGTCAGGGTTTGGAAAGCGAGTTCGAAACACCCGCGCCGTTATAGCCAGGTAGCCACATTCCCAACTTTATTTTCCATACTAAAGTGTTCAGTGAGACCAAAGAATTACATCGAGGTGAAAAGAAAACACACGGCTGTTTGGATCAAACACTGTGATGCGATATCATGCCTTAGTATGAACCAAGAAGTTGGTTTGCTCTATTCGGGTTCATGGGACAGGACGTTTAAAGTATGGAAAACGTCGAGTTCAAAATGTTTAGAATCCGTGAAGGCACATGATGATGCAGTGAACTCGGTCATCTCAACGGTGGAAGGGTTTGTGTTCACTGGTTCAGCAGACGGGTCGGTGAAGGTGTGGAAACGAGAAGGGAAAGGAAAGAAATCAATAAAGCATATCTACGTTAAGACTTTATTGAATCAAGACAGTGCTGTAACTGCATTGGCTGTATCGAAAAATGGATTGTTTGTGTATTGTGGGACGTCGGATGGGATACTGAATTTTTGGGAACGTGAAAAGAATTTGGCTCATGGGGGTATTTTGAACGGACACAAGTTAGCCGTTTTATGCCTTTCAGCTGCAGGGAATTTGGTGTTCAGTGGATCGGCTGATAAAATGATATGTGTGTGGAAAAGAGAAGGTATCACACATACATGTTTGTCGGTACTCACGGGCCATTCTGGCCCGGTGAAGTGTCTGGCAGTAGAGGAGGAGGTGGAGTCGAGTACTGCTAGCCGATGGAAGGTTTATAGTGGGAGTTTGGATAAATCGGTTAAAGTTTGGAGTGTGTCCGAGCTGGCACGAGATGTAGTCACAATGACCACGGTGCATAATGGAAATCAAGTACGGTCTGCCAAATATTGATCCACNTTTGCTCTATTCGGGTTCATGGGACAGGACGTTTAAAGTATGGAAAACGTCGAGTTCAAAATGTTTAGAATCCGTGAAGGCACATGATGATGCAGTGAACTCGGTCATCTCAACGGTGGAAGGGTTTGTGTTCACTGGTTCAGCAGACGGGTCGGTGAAGGTGTGGAAACGAGAAGGGAAAGGAAAGAAATCAATAAAGCATATCTACGTTAAGACTTTATTGAATCAAGACAGTGCTGTAACTGCATTGGCTGTATCGAAAAATGGATTGTTTGTGTATTGTGGGACGTCGGATGGGATACTGAATTTTTGGGAACGTGAAAAGAATTTGGCTCATGGGGGTATTTTGAACGGACACAAGTTAGCCGTTTTATGCCTTTCAGCTGCAGGGAATTTGGTGTTCAGTGGATCGGCTGATAAAATGATATGTGTGTGGAAAAGAGAAGGTATCACACATACATGTTTGTCGGTACTCACGGGCCATTCTGGCCCGGTGAAGTGTCTGGCAGTAGAGGAGGAGGTGGAGTCGAGTACTGCTAGCCGATGGAAGGTTTATAGTGGGAGTTTGGATAAATCGGTTAAAGTTTGGAGTGTGTCCGAGCTGGCACGAGATGTAGTCACAATGACCACGGTGCATAATGGAAATCAAGTACGGTCTGCCAAATATTGATCCACATTGTATATTAAGTTCCACGAGGTTTCTTTTGTGATCAAGTGATGTGTATACTATGTACTTCCAGTATCTATTGATGTTCCAATATGATTGTTGGGTACATTTTGCAAGTAATTGCCCAGATTCATTACTTATTCTCATTCTGTGTTTTGATGGTTTCATTACTGAGTTAGTAAATAACAGAGGAAAACACCGCAATCTTCATCAGCAATCAAGAAATGGAAATCTTGGTCAATTATACAAATAAAAAATGTTTTAAAAGCAAATTTAACTTTGAAGCGACCGGCAATTATCACGTGTATTTCATAGTGCAAACAACCATTTGCCTATGTCCTAATAAATGGGCGCACTCGCATATTATCTCAAGGTTCACATAATACAAACATGTACTTGATTATTGTTCTGATATAATTACATATACGTAAAAACATTTGCACATCTAATACACTGCACACATAGTCATCACCTGTATCCATTTAGAGGTTTGAAATATAAAACACATTTATAAGACGTACTTAGACACTTAAAGATTAGGTTCATATTGTCGGAGTGTATGCTAGAGCTAAGAACAATAGAGATATAAAGACAATGAGATTCTTGTGATCTAACAAAGAAGGAATAAGTGAAAGATATTGCTGTAACTTTCTGATGATTATTAGCAAAAAAGAAGGGCCTATAAATAGGCTGTACATCAGCTGTTACAAACTTGAAACATAACTAGTACTTAAAGTGAATAATAACTCTTAAAGACTAGCTAAGGACCAGGCATGATCTCAGCTAATGTGATTAACACCACCATTTATTCTAGTCACTGATAAGAGTTTGAATGACAGTAATTTCTAACACATATAGCCTCTGGCAGACTGGAAGAGGTTCATGATAGGCAAACCAAAGGATGCTGGAGGTGCAAGGGAGGTAGAGGCCTAGGGAGACTCTCCATACAAATGTGGCAATAGTCGCGGTGCAACAAGGAGCTGAAGTGGAGTCGCTTTGTGATTTGTCAATCCAGGACTTTCCGTCATGTCAATATGATCATTTGACATATTTTGTAACTCAAATCCATGTATTATGCTGGCTAGTATGAATTGGACAGCTTCAAGACCAAAGGGCATTCCTAAACACATTCTTCTACCACAGCCATCAAGACCTAAGGATCTGATCGCAGCAAACCAAAACACAAACACAACCACACGACTGGAACAAAACAAGTAAACTAGAATATGCTCGCTAGTTAATCAGAAAATATAACGCTCTAAAAACTGATAATGAATGGTACACCCAACACAAGCTCGTTGGGTTGTTTATATAGGACTTAAGAATGAGCTCTCCTAATCCTAATACAATTCCTAGTATTCAATAAGTCCTTATCTACAAAGTTTGTCCCAAATGCTATAAAGCAGTTGAAAAGAATGGAGGATGCAACTTGGTCGTGTGTATATGTCGTCAACCATTTTGGTATCCTTCTTCTCTCTAAGTAAATTAATTAAGTAACGTATTCTAATTTTGGGGATCATTGGATTTGCGTTTAATTGTCTGATAATGTTGGATACACATCTTTTGCTTGTCAGTATACAATCATTTATCTGTTTATTAGTGGCAAAGTGATTATCAATGGCAAATTTTTTTACCTATTTACAATTTCTTTTACTCTAATTTGGAATACTCGAATTTGAGATACTTTTAATCGAATTTCACCAAACGCCTTATCCTTCAAATGGTCCCAGTTGGTCTTTTCATAAACTAAAATTTAAAATGTGTGTCCACCACGTCCTTAAGAAATCTTACAATTAGAATCTATTGCACTTCTAATGTTTTATAAACAGAATCCCCTTCTAAATAAAGTATTTCAGAAGAAAAGAAGTTCTCTACTAATTAGCATCTTGTGTATGGGATTTTGTAGTTGGTTATGTGGTGAGGCAACAGGCATTTCCCACACGTGGACCAGTATAGCAAATCACACTTGCGGGAGTTTCAAAGAAGAGCAAATAGCTAAGGCAAAACAGGCAAAATCAGATATTATACGTTACACACATTATTATAATCATTACAAAACTCATACAGATTCTTTGAAGGCTGAAGTCCTTCTACAGAATAATTTAATGGAAAAGAAAACAAAGTTGGAATCTCGGGACGTCATAGATAAGAATTATTCTTGGTTGACAGATGGAGCTGATAGGCTCTCTAGGTCAAGAAAATATCTTGCGTATTCCTACCCGTTTGCATATTATATGTTTAATGACACATATCTTAGTGATGAAATGACAAAAGTAGACAGGAATTTAAAAAAAATTCGGTTTGAGGACCAACAACAACAGCTTGCAACTTATATAGAGAGACTTTCGCATTTCCTAGAAGAGCCATTTGATGACAGCACTGAAGAAGAAGTTCTGGAAACAAGAAAAAATATAATCAACTTTTCCAAAATCACCGATAATCTCTGCAGGCACTTGTGAGTATTTTTATTTCTCTTGTCTCTCTTGTTACACTACTTTGATTCTTGTTTCACTAACAATTTTTAGTTGTGACCCACTATCTATGTCTGACTGTTTTGGAATGTGGCATCAAAACTCGTGTTTTTTAAAAATATTTCTTGAAAGTTTTGAAGGAAAATTTTGCTATTTGTCCGTAAATATTAATGATAATAAACTCATTGACTTTCTGTTCATATTAGTTAGGCAGGCCTGGCTTTTTGACAAACAGGTAAAATATTGTAATAGGACAGAGAATGTCAAATAAAAAAACAGCTGGTCAGGTGGCAAAACGGTCGGGCTGGGTAGGGGGTAAAATCTGAAAAATCCTTTG
Organism: Artemisia annua; assembly: GCA_014162995.1. Classification (NCBI taxonomy): domain Eukaryota; kingdom Viridiplantae; phylum Streptophyta; class Magnoliopsida; order Asterales; family Asteraceae; genus Artemisia; species Artemisia annua. The sequence goes on along the minus strand of LBNU01025123.1, from coordinate 9,925 downwards.
GTTACAACCGGAATCCAAAAACCACTTCTCAAGACCAATGGAGACAAGAGTTGTATTTATAAGAAGTTTGCTTTGGGTTGTACAATGGTGTCACAAATCAACTATTTGTCCAAATTTTTTATTGAACCCTTCATAAATAAATAAATAGTTTTTTTACAAGGAAATATATTATAATCTCACTATATAAAACCCAAATTTGTCCTTGGCAACTGGCAAGACTTGNTTATCCCATGAATGGACTCGTTGGCTCCTTGGTGCGTGAAGAAGGTCATACTTATTCACTTGCAGCATCCGGTGACCTCCTTTACACAGGATCCGACAGCAAAAATATACGTGTATGGAAAAACCTAAATGAATTTTCTGCTTTTAAATCCAGCAGTGGATTAGTGAAGGCGATTATTATATCCGGGAAAAAGATTTTTACAGGACATCAAGACGGAAAGGTCAGGGTTTGGAAAGCGAGTTCGAAACACCCGCGCCGTTATAGCCAGGTAGCCACATTCCCAACTTTATTTTCCATACTAAAGTGTTCAGTGAGACCAAAGAATTACATCGAGGTGAAAAGAAAACACACGGCTGTTTGGATCAAACACTGTGATGCGATATCATGCCTTAGTATGAACCAAGAAGTTGGTTTGCTCTATTCGGGTTCATGGGACAGGACGTTTAAAGTATGGAAAACGTCGAGTTCAAAATGTTTAGAATCCGTGAAGGCACATGATGATGCAGTGAACTCGGTCATCTCAACAGTGGAAGGGTTTGTGTTCACTGGTTCAGCAGACGGGTCGGTGAAGGTGTGGAAACGAGAAGGGAAAGGAAAGAAATCGATAAAGCATATCTACGTTAAGACTTTATTGAATCAAGACAGTGCTGTAACTGCATTGGCTGTATCGAAAAATGGATTGTTTGTGTATTGTGGGACGTCGGATGGGATACTGAATTTTTGGGAACGTGAAAAGAATTTGGCTCATGGGGGTATTTTGAACGGACACAAGTTAGCCGTTTTATGCCTTTCAGCTGCAGGGAATTTGGTGTTCAGTGGATCGGCTGATAAAATGATATGTGTGTGGAAAAGAGAAGGTATCACACATACATGTTTGTCGGTACTCACGGGCCATTCTGGCCCGGTGAAGTGTCTGGCAGTAGAGAAGGAGGTGGAGTCGAGTACTGCTAGCCGATGGAAGGTTTATAGTGGGAGTTTGGATAAATCGGTTAAAGTTTGGAGTGTGTCCGAGCTGGCACGAGATGTAGTCACAATGACCACGGTGCATAATGGAAATCAAGTACGGTCTGCCAAATATTGATCCACGTTGCATATTAAGTTCCACGAGGATTCTTTTGTGATCAAGTGATGTGTATATTATGTACTTCCAGTATCTATTGATGTTCCAATATGATTGTTGGGTACATTTTGCAAGTAATTGCCCAGATTCATTACTTATTCTCATTCTGTGTTTTGATGGTTTCATTACTGAGTTAGTAAATAACAGAGGAAAACACCGCAATGGCCATCAGCAATCAAGAGAGGGAAATCTTGGTCAATGATACAAATAAAAAATATTTTAAAAGTTTAACTTTGAAGCGACCGGCAAGTATCACGTGTATTTCATAGTGCAAACAACCATGTGCCTATGTCCTAATAAATGGGCGCACTCGCATATTATCTCAAGATTCACATAATACAAACATGTACTAGATTATTGTTCTGTTATAATTACATATACATAAAAAACATTTGCACATCTAATACACTGCACACATAGTCATCACCTGTATCCATTTAGAGGTTTGAAATATAAAACACATTTATAAGACGTACTTAGACACTTAAAGATTAGGTTCATATTGTTGGAGTGTATGCTAGAGCTAAGAACAATAGAGATATAAAGACAATGAGATTCTTGTGATCTAACAAAGAAGGAATAAGTGAAAGATATTGCTGTAACTTTCTGATGATTATTAGCAAAAAAGAAGGGCCTATAAATAGGCTGTACATCAGCTGTTACAAACTTGAAACATAACTAGTACTTAAAGTGAATAATAACTCTTAAAGACTAGCTAAGGACCAGGCATGATCTCAGCTAATGTGATTAACACCACCATATTTATTCTAGTCACTGATAAAAGTTTGAATGACAGTAACTTCTAACACATATAGCCTCTGGCAGACTGGCAGAGGTTCATGATAGGCAAACCAAAGGATGCTGAAGGTGCAAGGGAGGTAGAGGCCTAGGCAGACTCTCTATACAAATGTGGCAATAGTCGCGGTGCAACAAGGAACTCAAGTGGAGTCGCTTTGTGATTTGTCAATCCAGGACTTTCTGTCATGTCAGTATGATCATTTGACATATTTTGTAACTCAAATCCATGTAGTATGCTGGCTAGTATGAACTGGACAGCTTCAAGACCAAAGGACATTCCTAAACACATTCTTCTACCACTGCCAAAGGGAAGCAACTCAAATAGTTGACCCTTGACATCAATTTCCTTTTTGCTTGTCAAGAATCTTTCGGGCCGGAACTCAAATGGATCCGTCCATATTTGAGGATCATGTTGAATCTTCCAAATATTTACCAAAAGACGGGTCCCTTTAGGGATGGTGTAACCACCTACGATGCAATCTTCTGTAGACTCGTGAGGAACCAAAAGCGGTGCAGCCGGGTAAAGTCTCATCGCTTCTTTGATGATGGCTTGTAGATAGACCAAGTCCTTCAAGTCTGACTCTTCAACTTTTCTATCTCTTCCGACATGGTTCTCGAGTTCTTTTTGGGCTTTTGCTAGTATCAGAGGGTTGTTGACTAGTAAAGATAAAGCCCATGTTAAAGTCACTGTTGTCGTGTCTGTAGCTGCTGCAAAAATTGCCTACGAAAAGAACGAAATACTCATAAAATTTACAACTATCTATGGGAGACACCCTACTACCATGATTTCTAGCATAAAGGATGGCAAAAAACTTACCAAGCATGTAGCTTTCACAATTTCGTTTGTGCTGAAACCATGAAAACCCTCTTTTAGTTGTTCTTTAGCACGGAATAACAAAGCGGTTATGAACACTTGGTCATTGCTATCAACTACCTGACTTTTAGAATCCATTTTCTTTTTGTGTTCTTCTAGCAGTAGATCAATTACAATATCCATATCTTTTGCCGTCTTTTTCATCTTCTTTTCATAACCATCTAAATCCAGCAACCTCAAGCCTGGAATGGCATCAGATGGCACAAATGCAGCCAATAGTTCTGAATACCGTCTAATGGCCTCCTTAAATTGATGTTTATTAATTTGTTTGCTTACTGAAAACTGATTTCCAAAAATCATCCTCATAACTATGTTTAGAATTAAGTTATTTAACCATTCTTTCATGTCAACCTTTACCGTTTCAGAAGACCCTTTGTTGTTTATCCAAGCGTTGTACAAGCCATATATGGATGAATTCACTTCCGAAACTCTTATATGTGCTAGCATTTGGAGGCGGCGGTGAGACACCAGCTCAAGCACAACTATCTTACGAATCTCACGCCAGTATGGTCCATGTGGGGCAAGGGCGACGTTAGCATAGTTGTTGCTCATCAGCTCGGTTGCCATGGATTTTGGCCGGCTAGCGAAGACTCTATCGTTGGTAGTTAAGCACTCTTTAGCCAGTTCCACATTATTCACAACTAGAACTCTATGGGCACCAAGTTTGAAGGTGAAAATTGGTCCTAATTTATCAGCCATAGAGCCTAACACTTTGTGAGGAACTTGAGAACCAGCTAAAAGATGCAAGTGACCGATTATCGGCCATGAGCCGGCAGCTTCAGGTACAGTATCCCCTGATCGTTTGTTGCTGCTGTGAAGTCCATTTATTTTCAGCACAAGGTGACTAAAGAGGATTATACAAAATATACTACTCCCTCCGTCCCATATTAAGTGTCCACTTTCAAAATGCACAAAGTTTTAGAAAATTCCACTAACTACACTCTCCACCAATCAAATATCATTTTTACCCACTAAAGTCTCATCTCATTGGTTGGAATACAATATGAACACTTAATTTGAAACATCCCAAGATTCCATTGTGGACACTTAATATGGGACGGAGGGAGTAGCTATTAAAGTTATGAGTGACACAGCTAAATCCATGACAATCTTTTTGTGTAAATGGATCATGTACAAATCAATGATGGTTTGTGGTAAATGGCAAGGTACTTATAATCACTTGGGGTTAGGTAGCAAACTGCTTTACGAAAATGGCAGGAAACTCATTTATTTTTTAAAAAATGTAAATAAAAAATAAAATAAAACTGGTGACCGCGGTTGTTTTATTATACTAAATTGGTTATAAGGAGAGAAAACTGAATTTGTGCTAATGTGATGGTGACCGCTGTCATCGGCTTCCATATTACACTTAGTCTAAGGTATGAGAGGACACAAGTGGGTATGAGAAATTTGATTCTGTCACTTTTATTTTATTTTTTTCATTTACATTTTTTAAACACTAAAATTAAAATTTCATTAATAATAAATAAAAATTATATTAATAATTCGATAAAAAAAAAACTTAAATTAATAGTTGAAATTTTATTCCTCTTTTATCTGTCAAGATGGTGACTTGATGGTGGTGGTATTGTGGTCGTGTGATAGAGAGAAAATGAGAGGAATAAACGAGGTTTCTATTTAACACACTAGAACACCAACAAGCGCACACACACTCACAAGTGAGACTTGTGTGTATCCTTATCCTACCATGACGCCTCATGGGCTTGGGTTTGGGTTTATTACTCGCGTGCTTGGCCTAATAATACATAAACTATTAGACTAAACTAGTAGCCTATTAGCTTAGTACCTTTAGCTCAATATTATACTCTTACATATTCTCTATTAACGTTCCTAAACGTAGAATGACCATCACTTCTATTACTAAAAGTAATACTAACAAAACGACATTGACATTATCACAATAGATCAAAAGTGGTTGTCAGTGAACCTGATTATTACTTGACGGCGATATTAGTGTCAGACAAAAGAGAAAGGAGAGAAGATAATTAGGGCTAAGGTATCATAAACATTGGTATTTTCCTCCTTGAATATCATATTTCATTTCACAACGAACATAGAAATGTTACAATCCTGGTTGCCCTATTCGAGTTATACAAACTGGACTCAGCCCAATTAGCTTACCGCAATATCACCTACGCATATTTTAAACTATAAATACATGCAATTAATATGAAATTAATACACTCATTTTTTTTTTCAATAAAAATGCATTTAATGAACATTAAATAAATGTACAGTTTACTATAATTAAATATAAATTTAATACACTCAAACCTTCCATATGTTTATACTTTAAACAATGCATAGTGGTCACCAATTAGCAAATCCGTTTACAATATGACTCTCATTAAAAATTAAGATAAGAAGGTGCAATCTTGATCATCCATTTCATTTTTTACAAATGGTAGAAAACCACATTATAAAGTAACATTTGTCGCTTCTAATTAAAAAATCACATATATTTTCAAATTGAAATATTTTTCTATCTATTTATTTTTTTTATGATATAATTCACAATATTTTCTAAACTTTTGTGCTCTTTAATTAAATATTAATTTTGATATATTTTTATGAATTTTTAGTGGGTTTATTTATTTTGTTTTAAATTTTTTATAACTTTAACTTTAATTTAAATTAATACAATCTCGATTCGTTAAAATTATATACTTTTAGATGGAGTGTTTGACGGGTCTTTGTATATGCGGAATGATGACGTTAAAATTGTTTTTGTGTTTCGTTATTTAAAATACTGATGACGTATAGTCTACACCGGGTCATGAACCCGTTTGGTAAACAATACCCACACGCAAGCCCACTACGCATGGGCCAGTTTCATACTAATTGGACTACCAATTAGACGGCTTTGGCCCACGAGGCCCAAGCCCAATGATTATTTAGGAATGTGAATAAACGATATCTCCTAATTATAGGATGTATATCAAATACCCGCGATACGCGGGATATACCAAGGTTTGCGGAACACGAAACCAACAAGGATTCGTGTCTATATATAGAGGGCATTATGACTCTCACAAAGGTACGACTTACAAACCCTAAATACTCACAACCCTAAAACACGATTACTTACTCTCACGCCGGAGGATAATCGGGGGAGACAATCCCTCGATAAGCCTAACGGTGTCTGTTACTTTCTTAGTGCGCAGGTCTCAAGCAATATCAACCAATTGATACGAGGAAAGGAACCCAAACAAGGAACGCCCAACTTTTGTATCAACAAGTGGCGCCATCCGTGGGACCCAACACTAAGGACTAGAATGACGAAACACAAAAATTCATCCAAGGGAACTCCGCAGTTGGATAAGACGCGTGGTGAACCTCCAAGGAGGAACTACCCTGATGCGCCTCCTAGGCAAAACACTGGGACAACCAGTGCGCCTGGTCGCCAGGAAGTAGAAACCACCACGATCCTTCCAACGGTAGAAGTACCCTCTGCAACTGCTCAGACTACTACGGTAGTCCCAAACATTGAGGATCTCCAGCGCACCCTCTTTACAACCCCCCACCAAGTAGCAACCGCTGTGGACAACACAGTACCACCAAACGCGCCTGATCGCGAGAGGAGGCTCAACTTGGAAGATGGTGTTCCTGCGCTGGAGGAAAATACTCAAGAAACAATGTTAAAAAATCTTGTATCACAAAATTTTGAAACATTGAACACACTCCTACAAGAGGAGGCCAGGAGAAGGTTAAGAAGTCGGCTCGACTTCAATGGAACCTCCCCACCGCGCTACGAAGAGCGCGACAATAACAAGAGGCGCATCAGTGTCCGAACTAGACTCGGCACGCCATCAAACTCACATTACTCGGAGGAACAAGGAGATAGCGAGAGGCGAACTAGCGTCCACACCAGGTTGAGAGGTCACAGAGTTCACGACAGGTTGGGAGGAAAGCACTCACCAAGCGAGGAATCTTCTAGATCTAGAAGAATCCACGATAGACTAGGTGGACGGATATCCCCTAACGAAAGCTTCTCAAGCTCAGGCCCCGAGGAAAAGCGGCGCAAGCGCCGCAGAAAAAACGACTCTCCCTCAGATAGCTCCTCGGACAACGAGGATAGCGATACCGGACACTGGAAGTCCAGAGGAAGACGTCGTGAGGAAGAGGATGATGATATATCCCTTCCTTGGCGTCGCCAAAAGGTTGATGCGTTCTCAAGGCGCATCAGCGATTATTCAGATAACAAGAAGAGGCGCATGCCTTCCAAAGGTCAAAACATACGATGGAACAGGTGACCCTGATGATCACCTAAAAATTTTCGAATCCGCTGCAGGCATCGAAAACTGGCCACAACCTGTGTGGTGCCATATGTTTAATTCCACGTTGGTAGGGAACGCGCGAACTTGGTTTAGCAAACTTCTACGAAGAAGTATAAAAGGGTTTTTCAGAATTCATTTTGTTTTTGTGTTCTTCCAGCAGCTGATCAATTACAATATCCATATCTTTTGCCGTCTTTTTCATCTTCTTTTCATAACCACCTAAATCCAGCCACCTCAAGCCTGGAATGGCATCAGATGGCACAAATGCAGCCAATAGTTCTGAATACCGTCTAATGGCCTCCTTAAATTGATGTTTATTAATTTGTTTGCTTACTAAAAACTGATTTCCAAAAATCATCCTCATAACTATGTTTAGAATTAAGTTACTTAACCATTCTTTCATGTCAACCTTTACCGTTTCAGAAGACCCTTTGTTGCTTATCCAATCGTTGTACAAGCCATATATGGATGAATTCACTTCCGAAACTCTTATATGTGCTAGCATTTGGAGGCGCCGGTGAGACACCAGCTCAAGCACAACTATCTTACGAATCTCACGCCAGTATGGTCCATGTGGGGCAAGGGCGACGTTAGCATAGTTGTTGCTCATCAGCTCAGTTGCCATGGATTTTGGTCTGTTGGCCTCAACGTTGGATCTTTATTGGTCTAACATGGTCACAATATACCAATACACGATTATGTTTAATGAAATGCTTTCTATTGATTCAAAATAATAATCAGTCATCAAGTATTTTGTTTACAGAGTCTAATCTATTTATAATAAGTGAAAAGGTGCAATTGAAGGGTTGTGTTGGTTCGGCAGAATCCAACAGATATGTTGCTTCAGTTTGTAACTGTCATTTGACAGTTATTCATGCGTGTTGACTTTCTAATAGTTGACTTTGACTTTCGGGTTTGACCCTCTATATGGGTAGGATTCGGATAGGATTGGGATTAACCCAATATTCTCTCCCTTAATAACAATCGTCATCTCCTAGATCTTTGACTCCAATAAGGTGTCTCATTGTTAGAAATTTGATCTTCGGTAGTGCCTTTGTGAGTATGTCAGCTTTCTGATATTCTCCGCTGATAAATTCAACTTGTAAGTCTTCTCTTTCAACGCATTCTCGTATGAAGTGGTACTTCGTATCAATGTGTTTACTTCTCCCGTGAAAAACAGGATTCTTCATTAGTTCTATAGCTGATTTGTTATCAACCATAATAGTCACCTTTTCTTCCTTCGAGTGTGTAAGCCTGCTTAGTAGTCTTTTCAACCATAATGCTTGTGTTGCTGCTGCAGTTGCTGCAATAAATTCAGATTCGCATGATGATAAAGCTACAGTGGCTTGCTTCTGTGTGCTCCAGCTAATTGGGGAATCACCATAGTAGAAAATGATTCCAGTAGTTCCTTTGCCTTCATGAGTATTGACTCCATAACTACTGTCGCTAAAGCCTTGTATTCTGTTTCCTCCATTATGTTTGTAGGTGATACCATAGTTCTTTGTTCCTTTAACATAACGTAGTACTTGTCTTATTGCTTTCATGTGTTGCTCTTTTGGTTCCTGCATAAAACGGCTGAGTAATCCAATGGAATAACTTAAGTCAGGTCTTGTGTGAAGCAGATATCGTAGACATCCAATTAAGCTTCTATATTCAGTTGAATTGACCATTGTTCCTTCAGTATTCTTTGTCAATCTGGTTCCTGGATCCATAGGTATTAGGGTTTCATTGCAGTCCGACATTCCAACTTCCTTTAGAATCTTGGTTGCGTAAGCAGATTGCTTTATTGATATGTCACCTCCAGTTTGTGTGACTTCTATCCCTAGATAGTAAGCTAATAATCCAAGGTCACTCATTTCAAATTTGTCTTCCATTTGTGCTTTAAATTTGTCGATCTCCTCTTTTGGTGTGCCAGTGATGATTAGATCATCAACATAGACTCCTATTAGTAGAATTGAGTCTTTTGTGGCTTTTGTGTAGATCGCTTGTTCTAATGCACATTTCTTGAAATCTAAGGACTTCAAGGTGTTGTCCAGTTTTATGTTCCATGCACGTGGTGCTTGTCTTAGTCCATATAGTGCTTTAATAAGCCTATAGACTTTAACAGAATTTTCTCGTTTTAGGAAGCCTTCCGGTTGTGAAACATAAACTTCTTCTTTTAAATCTCCATGTAGAAATGCAGATTTTACATCAAGGTGATGTACTTTCCATTTGTTGTTAGCAGCTATGGCAAGTAATAATCTTATAATTTCCATCCTTGCTACAGGTGCGAAAACTTCCTCAAAATCTATGCCATGCTCTTGTATGTAGCCTTTTGCTACTAGTCTTGCTTTATGATTGACTATGTTTCCATTAGCATCTTTCTTGGTCTTGAATACCCATTTTAAGCCAATTGCTTTATGTCCTTTGGGTAAAGTGGTTAGTTCCCATGTGTTATTTCTATTGATAGAATCTAATTCCACCTTCATTGCTTCGATCCATTGTTGATCGGTTGATGCTTCCTTGTAATACTTAGGTTCATCTTCAACAAGTAATAATCTCTCAGTGTTTTCAAATAAATCATTTAAGGTTCTAAAACCTCTTATAGGCGTATGATCATATTGTGAGTGTGA